>CAJNDV010015136.1:57692-73419 GCA_905221635.1 Symbiodinium sp. CCMP2456 | reverse complement strand
ATGCCCAAAAGCTTCTTACACTGCTTGTCATAGCGTTCAGCCCTTTCAGGCTGAGTAAGGCGCCTGGAAGTGGGCTCCTCGCTCTTCTCGATCTTCTGTCTCATCTCCTGAGTCACAACGGCGTACGCCTCGTGATAAAGAGCTCGGAAGCTGGCCTGAACAGCCAACTCAGCATCACGATTAAGCATGGTTTTCAAGGATTCCATCAGGGGGGCTTCATTAGCCTGCCCGGGAGTGAAGCTGGATATGAAGGCTAGCTGCCTCAACGAGCTCACCGATGCCTTAACTTTTGCTGCATCCTCAGCAGGCAATCCACAAGCATCGACACGAGCATCGAAGACGCTACGGCTATCTGAGTAAGAAGCTGCCATGGCCTCTCTGAAGCAGCCCAAACAAGCTCCCAGAAGTCACAGTGACGCGAGCTGGCAACAGTCGCAGAGCGCTTCAGATCCCCTCAGAGAGCAATCCCAAACACAGCGAGCCCCTCGGCATGCAATCACAAACACAGCGAGCCACTCGGCATGCACACTCGAACACAGCTTCTAGCGCAGCGGGTACAAAAGTTCCTCAAAGGATGCTCGCAGATTCCACGAGTAACTAGTGCCCTGAAGCATCATGTAGCTTCATCCTGAGAGTCACCCTTATCAAGGGACTTTGCATCAGGACAGCACTGCTTGCAGGAAACAAAACTTCAGGAAGGTTTGGGCACTGTGTGAAAGAAGTGGAGATCTTTCTCCCGCATTTGAAATGTGTCCTCTCTTCGGAGGATACAACATGCAAAAACCTAGTAATGTTGTGCCTGTAGATCGGAGCCTTTCCCAGAGACTCGCGAAGGCCTGCCGTGGGCTCCCAAGGTCCTACGACTGCTTCGTCTTCCGCCGCAAAGTCCTTGTGCTTCTCATCTTCGCTCCGTTCGGAAGACATGGAGACATCTCCATCGTCACCAACCGGCTCGGGTTCCGCCGAGTCGACAAACATCCCTGATCGCGTGCAATCGCGCGCAAGTGGCGGTCCTTGGAGTCCAAGCGTTGCGAAAGACCATCTGAATGCGCGAAAACCAAGAGGCATTCTGCTCACATGTTTTTTTTTCAAAACTTGACCAGTTTGAAGTTGATGCGTTGGACGTTGTCTTCGGATGCGAACTGTAACTTGAGATGCAGCAAGTAGATCTGGGCGTACATTCGCTTTTGAGGCCTGGGACGGCTATTAGCACACCTCGGCTTCGCACAGACTTTCCTGCGGCAGAAAAATGTGGGGTTTGATCGGCGGGAAATGCTAGTGATCTTGAGACGTTCCAACGGCTCCAATGTTGGCAGCTGTCCTTCTCTGGCTAAGCCTTGTGGGTCGCCAATCCGTCCGCGCATGCTTGTGAAATTTGGACTTGCAACGTAATAGGGTATCATCGCGGCTGTATAGTTGGACGCTTGGAGCTTTTGTGATGCTTCTGATGCTGTCTGGCCTTATGGCACTGAGAGTCGCTGTAATTGACCTCTTCCCAGATTTGAGACGGTGGAGAGTCTGAACTCGAGCAAAAGAGGCTGCGAATAAGCCTCCCTTCGTTCGAAGGCGTGGGGCCCATACTGCCAGTCCAGGCGGCTTGAATGCGCGTGGAAAGAAAGCACCCAGGCTGAACCTTTTGGCCGTGAGGGCAACAGCAAACGGCTGGCTTTGACGTGTTGTTTTGGTCTGCCAGCATTTCTCTCTGAGGCTGGATGAGGTAAGAGACTAGCAAAACAGTCGTGACAAAAACATAGCGTACCTTTCTTCTGCGATGACACGCTGGGTTCAATCTTGCACGAAGTGAACATACAGCAAGAGAAGCATCCGCCAAGAATAGATTCTCGAATCTTAGATTCCCGTGCAGGTAGAAATCCTTCCAGAAGAATGTACAAGTCGGCTGGGCAGTCGGCTTCGCACAGACATCGGCTTCGCACAGACATCTCTCCAGCTACGACGACGGCCAGAAGCAGAGGCAGGGCTTTGAGGTGACCAGAAAGGACACCCCTCCTCCAGTGTAACTGCAGTAACCGGCCCTGCGCTGAGGTACCCCGAACCTTGCTTCAACTTTCAATTGTCTGTCTGGACCATGTTTTGTTGTTTGGTTGGTTGGATTTCTGCCATTCTGATCTGATTGGCCTGTTGTTTTCATGCTTGTGGCAGAGAACCTCGAAGTGGCATGAAGTATGTCTTGCCAGCTGGTTTATGGGCAGGGAATGGACATCAGCAGGGATATGGCTTGGTGTGGCAGCTGCTGTTGGATGTTTTTCTCGGCCTCCCCAGAACAAAAAAGGGAGAAAACTAAAGCAAGCAAAGAAACTTGGGGTTTGGGGCACACAAAGAGGAATAATCATTTGTGATCCAAAGAATCATGTTTGTAGTAGAGTGATAAGAAAAACCTTTTTGGATATAGGAGCTTGTCACCATCGAAGGTTTTGGGTGAGGATCCCGGGCTTTCTGACAGAATCTCAAAGTCTTATCGTGCAGGGTTTGGAACCTTGGGGTTATGTTCACCCGCTTAAGTCCACACTCCACACTCTGAGACTGTGTGCACACATGCAGTTTGGGGTTTGGAGTTTGGGGTTCCTGTTGCGATGAAAACGAAACAGCAAAAACAAACCACCCGAAGTCTCATAGCATTCGTGGCAACCACATCCGTGCGCCGAATGCGCGGTGCGCCGACAGTTGGAGTCGGAAGGAGAGGGCCTTGGGCTTTTTGGACAGTTTCGGGGTCTCAGGTTTCCGGGTTTAGGGGGGTTTCGGGTTTAGGTTTAGGGTTGAGGTGTTCAATGCCTTTTCCAAGGTTGTGGGTGATGGTTCAGGGCATTCAAGGTTGGGGTTTAGGGTTTAGGGTTTAGGGTTGCATTGCTTGACAATCCTTGTCGCTATCCAGCCCAAAATCTTGTTGCGTTCGAGCTACAAATCCGGCGCTAAGCCTTGACCTCGAAAATCATCCCCTGCGTGGGTCCAGCGCCTACAAGGAAAAAAGGCTGTGATTTTGGAAAGCCTTGCTTTAAACAGTCCAATGCCGTAGTAGTTGTTGACGGAATTGAGGGTGTGTATCTAGCAGGGTTCAGCTGGATTTTGTCCCCTAGACCCTGAACACTAAACCCTACTTGTAGCCGAAACAACCTACGTTTTTAGTTTTCCTTATTATGGTTTCTATATATAGTTCATTAAAAAAGGGGTCTTTGGGGCCGCAGGCAAGCCCTGGGGCGTTTAGACTTTAGGGTCTCGCTCTGGGACATCGGAAGCGGCTTTTTCGCAGAGCTATGGGGGCTTAGGGTTTAAGGTAGGGCTCAGTCCCATAAATGTTTAAAGAAGTTTCTGAAGCTTTCCCCTCTTCGAAATCATGCGTCTATAGCCTTACGGCGACCTGTGCAGGAGTGTGTTGCTGCAGCCCTTATAGAACCCTTCTTGAACCGCTATAGAACTCTTCTAGAGTTCTTAGAGGGCCCTCAAAGGTTCCCTTGAAGGAACCGAAGCGCCCTGAAACTCTAGACCCTAAACCCTGGACTCTAAAACCCTGAACCCTAAACCCTGAACTCTAGACCCTAAAGCCCGAAAACCCTAAACCTAAACCCTGGACCCTAATCCTTTTAGAACCCGAAACCCTGGATCAGGACGGGGCGTGCTGTGAAAGGAGCATGGGCTCTGAGCATTTGCGCCCGAGACTCTAGGGCTTCGTGGTTCTTAGGATTTGTTTTTGGACTTTAGGGATTTTGGGCTTTAGAGTTTAGGGTTCAGGGTTTTTGGGGTTTAGCGTTTAGGTTCTAGGGATTTGGGGTTGAGGTTGGGGTTTGGCGTTGTTGGCTCTGCTTCCGTTCTATTGCATACGGTGAGTGCAGTCCTGGCTCCCCTGTCTAGGGCATTTTCAGGTGGGTAGTTACCGTCAAAGGAGCCTTGTAGCAGGTCTATATACCTTACAGACACCTTATAGAAGCCCTATACACCCTAAACCCCTAAACCCTAAACCCTAAACCTTAAACCCTAAACCCTAAACCCTAAACCTTAAACCCTAAACCCTAACCGGGTAGTTATAGAAGCCCTATAAACCCTAAACTCCCCACCTGTAGTTTCCTTTAACTTGGAGTATGGGGTGGCGTCTTTCCAAACCCAGGCTGGAGCCCCCAAAGTGCTAAACAACATTGGTTCAGCGTTTTTGGGTCGACGTTTATCCTAAACCCTAAACCCTTAGTCGTGTGTTAAGTTATAGGTTTGATGTGCGGGGCTTGTTTTTTGTTTTGACGTTGGGTTGAGATGTCGCTCTCGTATGGTTCAGGTATTCGCTGTGAAAGTGGGAACCCAACGGGTCAGCCATTGGGTTTGGCGAGCTAGCCAGGGCTTTGGGGTTTAGGGTTTAGGGTTTAGGGTCTTCGGAAGGTAGGTGTTAAGTTGCAACTAGCTTGTTAATTCCCTTGACCATCAAACCCTACTTCCCAACAGCCTAAACCGAAAAAATCCCCAAAACTCTAACCCTAAACCCGAAAACTCAAAAGCCCTAAACCTTAAGACCCTAAACCCTAAAAATGATTCCTCAGATCCTTTACCTAGAGGGTCCAAGCATCCAGATATTAGGTTTGAAACCCAATAGAATCTGTTCTCCAAACCCTGCTACGTGGGCACTTGAATCTTAACACCCTAGACCCTAAACCCGAAAACCTAAAACCTAAAACACCCAAACACAAAACCCCGAACCCGAAAACCACTGGATCCTTTCAGCGGTATAGGAACCTGATGAAGGCTCGAGCAGCAGGACATTCCCAGCCCGGGAAAGCCCTTGCCCGGAAATCCGGGCACACGAGCCAACAGTGCTCTGAACCACCATTTGTCCACGAGTGTGTTCACACATAAGATTTCTCTACTGTAGGACAACGCCAGTAGCAGTGTTTGCCCGCTGGGCACATGCAATTCAGATCTTTGACACTTCTTTGCCGTAGGCTGCCTTTAGGCTAGTTTTGACCTACTTAAGTTAGCAAGAACTCACGTTAGCCATGGACGAAACGCCGGCGCCCGCGAATGCCATGGATGCTGCCCTTCCAGCGCCCTCTGTTGACAACCCGCCTCAGCAAGGACAGTCGCAACCTTTGGCAGCAACGCAAGCACCCCGAGTCGTCCAGGATACTCTTATAAGTCCTACAATGAGCCTTAAAGCTTGTGACAACGACACCTACCTCCTCTGCTCAGGCACAGACGTTCAGAATATCACTAAGCAGATGTATGAAGGACTGCTGCAAACGCATCAGCAAAAGATGCACTCACAAGTCTCTATCTCCTCTAACGTTACAGGTCTTAGATCGGTAAAATCAGACGAAGACGAGCCCCCAATCTGGGGAGACATGGATCCCGAATTAGTTCAAAGGCTCCAAGCAGACCCTGAAGCCATGAAGGTCTTTATGGCCACCCGCAGGCCCAGAAAAGAAGCCCGCCTGGACCCAACCTTAGGACAATTTTCCATGACAACAGATGTTCCTCTCCCGCCTGCACCCTCGAGCTCAACGCAGCCCCCAGAGATAGGTCAGGAAACCATCAAGGAGGCGTTCCAAGAATATCATTCTACATTCGTCGGACCTGCACTAGCAGAAATTCACTCACATGTAGCCAACACAAGTACCCCCCAACTCCGTACTTTGGAGACGCACAACACCCTCCTTAAGGCTAGCCTCACCTCAGTTGAATCAGAGTTACACAAGCGCACATGCTGATACATGGGGTACCTCCTTTCTGTGGCAAAAAAGCCATTGATGACAACATGTGGTATTTACTTAGAATAGCTGATCTTACTCACACAGATGTGCGGTCGGTTTCAAACCACCTCCTCACGAGTACCACAAGCTTCATACGCATGGTCTTCCTTACCGAAGCGATGGCCAAGCAGTTTTTCCAGAACTTCCGCACGAGTAAGCGCTACTTCCGCAACAGAGATCCCAAGAATTACACACCGGATACCCCAATTAAGATCGAGCGCGACCTTTCCCTAACGGAGCGCTTAGAGCGTCAGCCCCTTTACGCTTTAGTGGATTCGCTGACCAAGGCTCCTACGCAAGACGGGGGGCCGCTCATCTCAAGTTATCTTAAAATTGATTACAATAGCCTGCAGGCCTACAACACTGATACCGAGGAGCTAGTTGCAATGGTTATATACCTACCGGTGCGGAGCACTTCAGTATGTCAGATCGCGATTCAGCCTCAGCATAGGACCCATGTGTTGAACACATTCCCGAAGATTTTTCAGGATCGTATGTCCTCAACCCTAAAATTTTTGCAGGCCTACCAAAGTGCAGCCCGACACAGTACCACTGCACTTCGCTTTCATTATTCCCAAACCCAGGATATTTCGAATCTCACCCCTGAGCAGGCAATACGGTTGTTCCCATACGATATCTTCCCCATGGAACTTTCCCCTGACCTCCTGGATACTTTAGCAAAAAACCCATCACACCTCTTAACAACAATGACAGGGATGCAGCCCATTATTCAGCAGGCCATGATGGATCAAGGATTGGAGTACTCCTCCTCTGGCAAAACAGGAAAAGGCCGCACTAAGGATAAAGGGGATAGCAAGGGAAAAGCTCGCACAAAAGACACCTGGGACTCCAAAGGCAAAGGTAAAGGCTACGCAAATGAGAGAAAGATAGATGGTCCTCTTATACCCCTACGCACCAAGCTGAACGCACATGCGAACAAGAACCCCCCACAACAAAATGACGATCCCTGGGCCCAGGCCTCTTTCGGAAACGACCGCTCCTACCGCTCAACAGGAGGACGCGACTACTCCAGCGAATCTGAGATGATTATTCCGTGCGCAGGGTGTATGAGTTTGTTCGGAACCAATTCGGACTGCGAGCATTGTACCACGTTTGATGGCCTCGCTAATCTAAACAAGCTCCAGGCTTCGGTTCGGTACACCCACCTTAAACCCTTCTCCCAGAACATCACCCAAGGTTTCCCATGCCCTCTCCTTAGGTCCAAAGAACAGCCTTGGAAAGGAAAACAATCCCTTTTTGGTGTAGGCGATTGCCCGGGGTGCGTAGCTTGGGTACAATGGGCAGCGCGTTACTATGGTCCTCGCGGCCAGGAATCTCTCAACCCAGTTAGGCATGCTCTTATTTTAGGATATGAAAGGGCGATGCTGGATACTATGCAAACCTGCCCCGAACTGTACGTAGATGCCCTCTCCAACTCATTACGTGCCATACACCGTAGATATGATCTCCCTGATGAGTTTACTGAATGGTTCACTGACGCTCTACACCCGGACCCGAACGACACACTCAAGACGCTCCCCTGGCCCAAAATACAAACTTTCTTCCGGATGCCTGCTGATAAGTACTTTCTCAGCCCAAACCCACAGTTCCACAACCTAGGATACACTGTGCAAATTTGCAATATTCAGCAAACCAGCTATCTGCTCACCGTACTCCAAGAAGCCTATGAGGGCGTACCATATGAAGTTATCTCTCGTGCAGAGTTGCCAGACCCCAATTTGCAACCAGAGCTTGGGATAGACTATGATTCCCTTATCACTTTGGATATTGCGCCTTGGGTTTCCTCAGTTCGTCGCAGCTACGCTTTTGCTTTGCGTGAACAGCAGATACCAGAGCTCGCATGGTCTACAGCGGTATTAGAGAAGCTCGTATATAGCTTTCTATCGGACGCCCATGAATACCTAGTGGACCAGTACGCTGACTACTTCTTAGACGTAGGAGACAACAATCCAGTACTTGAGTCGGTGTTCGTAGGCCGCGCTCCTGTTACGAACGACGATCTCAAAAAGCTCGCTGGTGCTGGTAGCTGTTTGTTTGACACACTGTATTACCAGGTCGCCGCCATGTATAGATTGCAAACAACCCAGAATCAAAACCTACCTGCTCCGAACGACCCTTTGGGAACGCTGTATGATCTGAACGTCGCCAGAGCACCAGACATGAGCGAGATTGGCTCACAAAAGCAATATCTCCTCGACCGCCATTGGAACAACAAGGGTAATAGTATGGAAGCTCTCTCACTTCTGTTAGTTGAAAGAGGATATCATGACATGGTTCTCACCCAGTGTTGGTTGGTTCTTCAACTTCGATATGAAAAAGAGTCGTACCCAATGGATAGCACAGTGGCTTGCCCCCTGACTATTCCTGCGGCCCAGGTGCCTTCAGCTGAACTTCTCCGATGCATTCAACGGCATTCGCCTACTGCCCCCAAATTTTCCTCCTTCGTTAGCTACAAACCATCAGACCTCGAAGCCCCGTCCAACATCTTTGAACCAATCAATTTGTAAGCGGGCCCCCACCTACGTAGGCACTTACGTTATCGAGACGACGCAGACAACGCAGACGCGGACGACCACTCAAGTTACCAGTCACTCAAGTTATGCCCTTCGGGGCACGCAGACCTTTGGTCTCTGTTTGACATTAGTTCGTCCTTCTGGTAGAGTAGCACACTGTGAGGGGGCTACTAAGGCAGTGAAAGGAGTGAGGGCAGCTACCGCGTTTTCACCCGTAGTTCCTAGTTTTCACCTTTTCCAGAGTGTATGCCTCCTGTCTTCGGTTTCTTGGGGTTTTTTAGTGCACAGGAGACCTTTGCACTCGTCTCTCACCCCACGAGCGTAGCAAGCTTCTTCCGAGCCCTCAGCGCCGAACAAGTGACGTTTTCAGGTTTTACGGGTGGCTTAAATAAACTAGTCCATGCCCTGAATGGAAATATACAATACCTACCTGGTACGAAACCGAAACCGCATAGTATGCTGTGGCGCACTTCCTTTTATCTGCCGAACGGTATGACGGTTTTGAAGTACTGCTTTTACGCTCGAGAATCGCTTTGGTTACACGTCATGAGAAGGGGCCAATATTATGAGTTGGACACTACTCGTTCCGACTCAAAAACATTATATGGGCTAGTCCTGAGAGCGGTGGCCTCCACGGGAGGCGGGCCGGGAAGTCGCTGGCCTCTTATTCAGGAATACAGAAGATGCGCACCATCTCGGGGCCCTCAGCGCCAAGCAGACTCACACGACGCAGTGAGTCCACCGGAGCATGCGCTAACAGGGGGTAACCCCTCCTGCGCCTCGCCTGATAACCGTGCTCCACAACACTCAAGTTATTCACACTTACGTTACATAGGCGCGAAGCCCCGAGCGGAACAAGAAATACTGCCAGGCGGCTACCAACACCGCGGAGCTCACGGGGGAACTCAAAGAGGTAAGCGCTCTGAGGAGGCGCAAACTCGCAGATATGGTCTCTGGCAGGCGCGAAGACGCGCCAAGCGCCAGGACTTTAGGCAGTGGAAATCACAACAAAAGGACTCTGCCCTGAGGGTGCACGGCAGTCAAAGTCCTCCCCCGATCCACCTGAAGCCGACTACACAGCAACGCCTTAACGCTAGGTTCAAGGCGTCCCAGTCCTTGACGACCGTTGCGACGATCAATCACACCAGAGAAGCAGGTTCCAAGATCTCATTGCCCCTTCCCGCGGGCACACCCCTCAATCTAATGACTTGGAACGTTGAAGGACTCCGGGAAACGGCGAAGTACGATATGATAGTAAAATTTTGTAAAACACACAAAGTATCACTTTTGTGCGCTCAGGAAACTAAGTCAACCTCCTCTTATTCCTTTTGTAAATCCGGATGGGAAATCCGAATGTCAGCCATCCGAACGAAATACATCACGGCGTGGGTTTCTTCGTCTCCCCGACTCTCCGTTCTCATACCATAGACTTCAAGCCACACTCCTCTCGCATCTGCGAAATTACACTCGATACCTTACCGCATCCCATTACTATTTTAAGTATTTATGCATCCAGCACTGTGGACGACGCAGAGGAGGACAGACACAGAAAAACCTCCTTCTGGGAGGATTTAACAGAAATACTCCTGAATCACCCGAACTCGTCACATATCATAGTCATGGGAGATTGCAATGCACGGTTCGACCCCAACATTGACCCAGCCCAGCAGCACGTCGGCGTGCACGTCGTGGGCAGGCGACAAACTATTTTGGATGTTGACAGAGACAACGCGCTCCATCTTATGGAGCTCCTTGAGGGGCATGGTTTGGAAATTCCGCAAACCTTTCAGGACCTACCGTTCAGAAGGCGAGTCTCCTATAAGGAAACGACCTGTCAAGATCATTTATTGGAAGATACCAATCTGACAGATTGGACTACCTTAGATTACGCCATCACACCCCCTACGCTCCGCCACTCCTTCCGGTTCACAAGAAACGTGTTTCAGCAGCTCATCAACTCCCGACACCTTCCTCTGCTTTTCTCGCTAAAGACTACATTTCAAAATAGAACCGTCAGTCCGCCACACCGGAAAAAAGATTACACGGATCTCGCCTCTTTTTACAACTCAATTGAAACTGCCCTCCTCGCGAAAACCAACAACACTTTATCTTGTCCATCCCCGCCATCGCATACTATTATCGCTTATACAGATGGCTCCTGTCCTAATAACCGCACCGTCTCCTTTGAGAACCCCGCTGGATGGGGTTTCGCCCTTACCTCGGGTCACACACTCCCTCTGCACCCCCCGGTCACGGATGACTGGATCACATCGTGGGGTAAGGTCCGTTCAGAACCCACCACTTACCTCTCTGAGCTCCCTGGCTCCAATAACACTGGTGAACTTAAAGCGCTAATAGAGCTCTTTGACTACCTTCTCTACCACTCAGACTTCCAAAGAGCAGATTCGGTTACTATCTACCATCTATTCAGACTCACAGTATGCTCTCGCACTTCTTCTTGGCTCTTCTACGCCAGTCGCCCACCACCAATTGGTGGTACTTGCACAGCAATATTACACCACACTTAGAATATCTTACAGAGTTCGGCTTCTTAAGGTACCGTCTCACGAAGGGATTCCAGGTAATGAACTGGCCGATCGCTTAGCCAAACGTGGAGTTCAGTCCTTTGGGACAACAGGCCGGTTTTCCTTTACCCCTTCCGCCTCATTGCGCCCTCCAGAAATAGGCTTTAGTGAAGCCGCCTGGTCTTCCCTTCCCACTACTTCGCAGGATGACTTTATACGCTCTCAGATTAAAGACAATTTGAACCTGATACCACATTTGCCATCAGCGGCAAAGAAGCCATGGATCTCCGAAAGAACGCTTCGCCTTATCTCTACATTTCAGCATACCACATACACAGAGGTCGCTCCCTTGAAGGCGGCGCGTAAATCCATTAAGAAATCGGCGCGAGCTGACAAGAAACTCTTTATTGCGCAACATCTCGTAAACGACTTTCATAGTAGCTCGGTACACCAATGGGATCACGCTCGCCAGATTCGCTCCGAGTTTAAACCTAGAGCCACAGGCTTATACAACCCGCAAGGGAAATTGGTCTCTTCCTCCCAAAGAGCTAAAACATTTGCTGATTACGTAGCTACGCAGGTCTGGTACTCGGAAGTAGATCCTCCTGTTCCAGTAAACCACCCTTTTGCGCCTGTCCCCGAAATTGATACCCCTTTTACCATGCACGATCTCGATATGGCACTTCGACGTCTTAAGCCCCGAAAAGCGCCTGGCCCCAATGATATTCCAGGCGAAATTTACAAGCACGCCCCCTATATCCTTAAACTCTACCTCCTTTCTCACTATAATCAATGTCATGCGGAGGCAACAGTTCTCTCCTCATGGTTGTTTTCAGAGGTGGTCATGATCCTCAAAAACTCCTCTCCAACTATCGTCCAATTTCGCTCACCAATATCTCTTACAAAATATTTGCTTCTATGTTGCAACACAAGCTGCAGCATCATTTAGACCCCAGAGTCCGAGCTAGGCAATTTGGCTTTCGCAAGAACCGCTCTACCACACAACCGATTCACATAATTCGGCGCTTGTTAGAGGTTTTTGAAAGACAGAATTCGCCCTTCCACGCCCTATTTATAGACTGGAGTAAAGCCTTTGATTCAGTCACCTTTACCGCCCTTGATGCCGCCATGCAACATATAATATGGGGGTCCCCCCGCATACGCGCAAGGTAATCATGGCACTCTAGGCCAACCCCACGTTTGTGGTGCGCGATTCCTCTCAGAAATCCGCTGTTCATACGCAAACCAAGGGACTGCGCCAAGGCTGTCCTCTCTCTCCGTATCTATTTGGCTTTGTTCTGACTCACCTCTTTCATGACGTAGAGCTAGACTATCAGTCCAAGTTCGGAGAAATTTCTGGAGTGTTTCACATCCCTTCTCCTCTTTGGGACTTGGAATATGCGGACGACACTGTTCTCTTATCATGCTCCGCGGAGCAAATGAATCGCCTGTTGCATGCGGTCCAATTTCAAGGTCACAAGAGAGGACTTACATTTAATGAAGACAAATGCGAGCACCTACGCCTGCACTCAACACAGCGAATTTACTATGCTCCACAAACCAATGATCAATGCGAATGCAGCTATTGTGGAGGCATACATCATCCGCTTAGTCCTGTACCTCTTTCGGATGAAGGTAAATATCTAGGAGTCTACTTGGATCCGTCGAACAGCAATCGCAAGAACACCTCGTAGCGCGTCTCTCAGGCAGTTACTGCCTCTAAACTGTTTCGCCCGTTATTGTCTCATGCGTCTTTCCCACCCTCTTGGAAACTTACGGTATATAGATCCATTGTACTTACCATATTAATGTATGCAATGGACAGTGTCTTGTTGACATCCCCACAAATCCGTAAGCTCGATACTACTCACTACAAACCCCTTCGGCGCATTTTTAAAATCAAGTCATCCTTCTATCACAGAGTTTTAGACGCTTCTGACACCCCGTGCTCGAACCAGTACTTGGCTTCTTTGGCTTACGCTAGCCGGCGGGTACAAACACCGTCCCAACTGTATTCTCAACAGCCCTTACAGCTATCTGGTCATATTCATAGGCACCGGGAGTCCATTGAAAACACGTGTACATATATGAACTCCCACGCCTATCGCCACATAAGAGCGCCCAACCGCCCTGGACGCCCAAAAATACATTGGGCAGAATCTTGTATGACACAGGCAGCACAGCGCATAGATCACTTGCTGTCAGATCAGGCCCCTCTTCATGACCATATACACCATGAGTTCTTCGAGATTCCCTCCTCTCAACAAGTCCGCCATGCTCACAGGGCGTCTGGAGTCGTTTGGATGGACAACACCTTCTTATTTCGGCAGGTCCATCCCAAATGCCAGGATCGCAAGTACTGGCAGAAAGTCGTGCACAAACCAAACAGGGACCATGGACGCTAATTTAAGCCGCTCGTAAGTGAATTAGGATAGGTCGGTGCTGATGGGCTCCAACTGCGAGCCTTGCGCGTTCGAAAAAAAAAGGAACCTGATGAAGCCTGTTTTTTTTGGTTTTTGGGGGGTTTAGGGTTTAGGGTTTAGTAGGGTTTAATCCCGATCTTTCGGGGTTGTAGGGCCAGGGTTTCTTAACCAAGTTTTTAAATTACTGTACAACAAACCCTAAAGCCTCAAACCCCAAAGCCCCAAACCCTAAAACCACCGGATCCTTTACGTCCTTAAAGGATCATGGGACTTAGTAGCTAGGGTTATCAGGTTATAAGTCAGTTAGCTATACTTTTAATTAGCTATAACTTCAGTTAGGATACTTATAGCTGTACTTACAATGTCCCAAGAACCTACAAGTACCGACAGAACTTTAAGATAAGAGCCCATAAAGTTCAGGGTTACTTCGTCCCATGAACCTTTAAGAAGATCCTAAACATTGCAGCAAGTACCCTGCTAGAGAACCCTATTACAGAACCTTCTGCACCCTTGAGCAGAACCCCACTGCAGAACCCTATAGCACCCCTAAAAGAAAACCTTAAACCCTAGCTACGAAGTCCCATGAAGCCCTCAAGCCCCTAAACACTTAAACACCTAAACGCCTAAACGGTTTACCCTAAACCCCAAACAGTAAACACCTAACCCTTAACCCCTAACCCCAAACCCTAAACCTATAAACCTCCTGGCCCCTAGACCCTAAACCCTGAACCCCTAAAACCCCGAACCTCTGAACCCTAAAGCCTTGAAAACCCGTAGCTCCGGGCCCCGAGCTGACCCCGAGGCTGTGGCCTTCACCACCGAGTCGCTCCTGCAGCCGGCATTCTCCCTGGAGAAGGATCATGGCCTGGTTTAAGGTTTAGGGGCTAGGGGGTTTTAGGGGTTTAGGGTTTCGGGGTTGAGGGTTTAGGGTTTAGGGGCTAAGGAGTTTAGAGGTTTAGGGTTTGGGGTTTAGGGTTGAGGGTTTAGGGTTTAGGGGCTAGGGGCTAGGGGTTTAGAGGTGTAGGGTTGAGGGTTTCGGGTTTCTGATCTTCTAAAACCCTTTTGGTTAAGGAATGTAGTTTAAATCATATTTGGAATCCTGTGATTTTTTTTTAGGGTGCATTCCTTAGTTAAAGGATTTTGGAAGATCTGGAGGGATTGGGCAACTAGGATTTCGGGTTCCTTTTAAGGGTCCTATACTATAGGGTTCTAAAAGGATTCCCCTTTCAGGGTTTAGGGTCTACCTAAGGGCTCATGGGACTTAGTAACTATGATGGTTTAGTGTTCCTTTGAAGGCAACCATAGGATTCTTAATAGGGCTCGGTTCTGTAATCACCCCAGACCCTAACCCTAAACCCCAAGCCGTAGGCCCTAAACCCTAAGCCCTAAACCCTAAACCCTGAACCTTTAAAAAAACCCTAAACCCAAAGCACCAAACCCTAAACCCAAAGCCCTAAAGGGTTGGTCCGTGGAGAAGAACCGCTGCGAGCCGCGGGCTTCTAGAAGTTTGGGGTTAGGGGTTTCGGGTTTAGGGTTGAGGGTCTTCGGTTTACTTTTTGGGGTTCGGGTTCAGGGGGATTTCGTTTTTGAACGTGTGTGTTTGCCACCCCGAAAGCCCGGAAGGCAAGATCGTTTTTGGTTTTCGAATTTTGCCCTTTTTCCTCTCTGGTGAAACTTGGGGCATTTTCGAATTCCATGCATCTGTTGCCTTTTTGGTTCAAGTTCCGAGTCGCACTTTTGGAAACTTTTGAGCCTTGGGGTTTTCAACTTCTGTTGGACCGGGCCCCAGGCTCTAATCCGAGGTTCCGCCGCGCTTTGTTTCGACATGTCGAGCAGCTCCGTCGCCCCTTCTATTGCGCTGACAGCTGCAGAGCAGGCGCAGGTCGAGCGCTTGGTCATGGCACTCGCGAAGAGGCGGGCACGACAGTGGGTCAGGGAGAATGGTGAGACCCTCGCGTCTGACCCTGATGAGCAAGACATGGTGGAAACAGCGCGCGCTGCACTGCTGCACTTCGTGCGGGAGATTCCCCCCGAGAAGATCATCTCCTTGGGCGCGGCGGCGACCCAGTCCAAGAGGGCGGCCGAGAAGTGGGTGGCAGCGCGCGAGGAGCCGCCGCCAAAGCGACCGCGCTCTGGTCTCTGAGGTGGCGACATGGCAGCCTCGATCGGCCTGCCTCGCCCGGTTATCAATGCTGCGGGCTCAAGCTCTTGATGCCGTTGGCTTTGGCTGGCAAGGCTTCCTGGAAGGGGCCTTCGTTGGCCATTAGTGTCCCTTCGTGCTGCCAGCTTGAGCTCCTGATGCCGCTGGCTCTGGCTTGCAAGGCTTCCTGGAAGATGCTTTCATCGGCCGTTTCAGATCTGCGATTTATGGCCAGTGATCTCAAAAGAAGGGAGCCTCCGTAGATACCTGTCTCAGCGTACATTCTCTGGATGTTGTGAGTGCGAGCTTTTGCATGTGCCAAGCTAGTTGGGCCACTCCTCAAAAGAATCCGTTCTCGCGC
>CAJNDV010015136.1:43640-57592 GCA_905221635.1 Symbiodinium sp. CCMP2456 | reverse complement strand
TACGTATGTATGTATGCATGTATGTATGTATGTATGTACCTACCTACCTACCTACCTACCTACCTACCTACCTACCTACCTACCTCCCTCCCTCCCTCCCTCCCTCCCTCCCTCCCTCCCTGCCTGCCTGCCTGCCTGCCTGCCTGCCTACCTACCTACCTACGTGAGCAAGGACATCATAAACCAATGCCAGGACAAGCCATGTCCAGACTCTATGGCAGGGATGATGTGGCCGGGCCGCTTTCACTGCAGAGTTCTATTGTGCAGGCGGTCGCCGGGGGATTTCGGCCTCTTCGCCCGGCTCTTCGGGGCGGTTCTCCTTCCCTTCCTGACGTTCCCTTCTCAGTGCCGCCATTGGATGGGAATGCAGCTGAGACTAAGGCGTCGTCAGTCATCCCTCCTCTTCGGGATCGTGCACCTCTTCAGCTTGAGCATGACTCCAGCTCTGACTCCGAGGACCCCGAGCATGTGCCGCCGCAGGTTGAGTCTACTTCGGCCGCCCCGGCTTCGGCGTGGGAAGTGGTGGCCAAGGGTCCTGAGACGCCGTCACCGCCCGACTTGGGACCGTCTGAGGAATTCGAATTTCTCTTCAACCCCCTCACCATGATCGTTCACCTTGCTAAACCGTGCAAGGAGGACCATCCAGCTTGCCAGTACAGACCGAGAATGGGGGCGTCAGATGAGGCCCCATTGAGGCCGGGTTGTTCCATAGGGGGCAATCTGACCATTGGCTCTCTTGTCCGCACGTCGGAGATTCCGAAAGGCGCACGCTTGTGCCTTAACCATGGCTGTGGTCGTGACCCTGCCGTAGCTTCCTTGCTAGACACGTGTTCTCCCAATTGCAGCCTCGCGGCTTCACGTTGGGCTGCTCTTCCCAGCCAGTCTGGGACGTTGAGCACCTACACACCTTGCGCCTGGCGATCGGCCTTAATTACGGTCTTCGGCAAGTCCAGCTATACTGGTTCATGCCCTTCCATGGCCCCCCCCGGCATAGGGAGGCCATGGCGTTTGGATCTGCCCAGACACTGCAAAATTGTGCTCCCGTGCTCGCTTCAGTGACTGCCAGGCTATTTGTGGTGGACATTCGCATCGCCCCTGCAGCTTAGGCTTTGTCGTTTGTTAGTGCAGTGTGCCGGTAGCCATGGCAGGATCGTCGGTCATGCTGGATGACCCAGCCGCTTTCATGGCACTCCTTGCACGTTGGGCGGTCCCCGACACCGTCAAGGACAGGCTGAGGGATGCCGGGTACTCTACCATGGCCCTCTTGGCCCATGCTCTGCCTTCCCTGGACGACCTGGAGTCTTTTGTGGAGTCCCTTTTGGGTCGCGCGGTCGGTGCCAGCGGATCATGGGACTTAGTAAATAAGGTTATAACTACCTTAATTGGGGTTATAATTACTTATCAGTATCAGTATAGTTACCTTATTTATAACCCTAGTTACTAGGTCCCAAATCTCAAACTCTGTGCTCTGAAAGCCTATAACGTGACACGCTGAGCCCTGGATCCGGGAGCTTACGGCTTTCCGTCGGAATTTGGGGACGATGCGGCTTTCCGGGGATGGTTTTAGGAGATCTGTTGCACGGTTCCCTTTAAGGGTTTTGGTCCCTGTGTTTCGCCTGCAACACTAAGCCACACCGAAACTCTAAACCCAACCCTAAACCCTAAACCCTAAACCCTAAATCCTAAACCCTAAACCCTAAACCCTAAACCCTAAATCCTAAACCTAAACCTTTACCCTAATGAAATCCACGTGACACCCAAAGCATATAGGGTCTATAGGGTTTATAAGGTTTAGGATTCAGGCTAGTTGGGGCTTACCGGCACCCCTCGATGCCTAAATACCCACTATGAAGGACTATAAGGGCTCTAGTAAAGGGTGCTCCTGGGGTGCTGGTAAGGTACTAGGCTTTCGGCGTTTGGCTTCAAACCCTAAACCCTAAACCCTTAAACCCCTAAACCCTAAACCCCTAAATCCTCAAACCCTTAAACCCCTAAACCCTAAACCCTAAACCCTGAACCCTAAACCCTAAACCCTAAACCCTAAACCTTCAAGTTCGGGGACTGTGGCTCTGGGGGCGCCTTTACGCCTTTGCCGAGCCAGGAGCTCTCCTCCCTGGGCGTGGTCCGTCGACGGAGATGCGCTGAGATCGAGGGCGGTTTAGGGTTTAAGGCCCTAAATGGGACCCTATAAATTCCCTTGAAGGCCCTAAACTCCAAACCCTAAAACTCTGTAAATCCTAGAAGCCCGAAATGTCGAGAGCAGGATTAGAGATTCAGGGACACTGCTATGCCCGCGTTGGTTGCATGTGACTTTTTGATCCCCAAACCTTCTGAAACCCGAGTGATTTAGGGTTCAGGATTTAGGGTTTAGGGTTCACTCGAAACTTTCAAGCCAGACGAGCCTCTGAAAGTAATTCTGAAGTGCAGTAAGCAGGCAGTTTCCCGACTTAGATACCTACCTTAAGTGGAGATCTTCCAAATTATCAATTATCTCCCTACTTGTCCCAGTGAGGCTGAAGGATACCAGAGGGGCAAATGCATACCCCTTTTTCCACGTGGGTGGTTATCAAAATTATGGTCACTTTTGGGGTACCCTAAATAATAGGTGCCGAGGACCCAAAAAGGGACCATAATTTTGACAACCACCTACGTGAAAGCGGGCATTCTAGCTGAGCCCACGACCTACACCCTAAACCCTAAACCCTAAACCCTAAACCCTAAACCCTAAACCCTAAACCCTAAACCCTAACCCCTAAACCCTAAACCCTAAACCCATACCCACACCCCACCCCGCCCCGCCTCTCCCGTCTCAAGAAGCTGAAGACGAGCAAGGTTTAGGGTTTAGGGTTTAGGGTTTAGGGTTTAGGGCTTAGGGTTTAGGGTTTAGGGCTTAGGGTTTAGGATTTAGGGTTTAGGGGGCGGAAGTATTGCAGGGTGGCAGAGGCCTTCGTTGTTGTCCCGGTGGGCATGTTGAGAATGCGGAATTCGGAGGATCACAGTCTTTAGAGTTTTGTCTGTTTCTTTTCATTCGGTTGGACGTAGAGTCGGGGGTTTTTGGGGCTCAGGCTGTAAGCTACATATACCCGCGCTGGCAGGTCCGTTCTCGGCGGACTTTTGGCCTTTAGCACCATTGGTACAGGGTTTCCTTCAAGAGTACAAGAGGGCTGAAGATTTGGGTTTAGGGTGGTTTCGGTCCAATACAGGGGTCTTACTTACCTTTAACCTTAAACCCGTCCAATACAAGGGGCCTTCATTACCTTAAACCCGAAACCCGTCCAGTACAGGGGCCTTAGTTACCTTAAACCCTAAACCCGTCCAATACAGGGGCCTTGATTACCTTAAGCCTTAAACCTGTCCCAGGGGCTTTAGTTGCCTTAAACCCTAAACCCGTCCAATACAGGGGCCTTAATTACCTTAAGCCGTAAACCTGTCCCAGGGGCCTTAGTTACCTTAAACCCTATACCTTAAGAGCCCAAAACCCCTTTTTTGTAGGTTCTTATTATAAACCCTAATGTGGGATTTATAGGGACCCGACAAAAAAGTAGGTTTTGGGTTCTTAAGGTAGACCCTAAACCCGAAACCTATGCTCTGCGCCCGGCTCCTGAGATCCCAAGGGCCCAAGGCCCCGAACTTGAGAGTTGAACCATGGACGATTCAGGGCTGGGCTAGGTTTCTGTTTCTTTGTTCAGGGTTTAGGGTTTAGGGTTCAGGGTGATCTATCAGGTTTGCGGCTTGCGGACAGCGTGGAATATCCAGAGGGTTGTTGTGTGCACTATGTCGGTGCGTTGGGATGTTATCATGTTGAGACGCGTGACTAAGTTGCGTGTAGGCGACACTCGTGGCATGGATGACCCTTTTACGAAACGGTGAAGCCTGAGATTCATCATTCTGAGGCAGCTCAAAGGCATCATCCGCTCCGGCCGGGTCACGGTCGATGGCGAGGCCAGGGCTGAACAAGAGCAGTCGTCTATGCAGGTTCCTAATCACTACTGACACTAGTCGGTTTAGGGTTTAGGGTTTAGGGTTTAGGGTTTAGGGTTTAGGGTTAGTGACTAGTGATACAGCAGAGATCATGCCAACAGCGGTGTCAGTGGTTTAGCCCGAGTATTGAGAAAACTGTTTTCTCGTCTGAGGTGCAGTGGCAATACCTTGGTGCCAGTACAATGTCAAGAACAGTCATAACAGAAAGGAGCCCTAAATTCTGAACCCTAAACCCTAAACCTGAAGGCACATGAAGCAACATTGGGACGATAATCACATTGCCAGAAAAATCAGCATACGGGTAGTCATGAAAGCAAAACAGTGTTAGAACCAAAGCCATCAACTTGTCCGGCGTCATCGCAGCAGTGCTGCGCAAAAGGGGTGCAATTAATCAACGAGTACTTGTAGCAGTAGCCGCAGCAATAGCAGCACATTCGTCGTTTTTGAAAACAGACTATTGGATTGCTTCCCAGACCCCAAACCTGAACCGTTGGGTGTTGTCTTTTGCCAGTCATAGGAATCGCTGGGTTCGCTTCAGCTCCTGCTTCTGGTATCATCACCTGATCATCGTGTGGGTAGTTCTCTAACTTAGGGTCCCTTTGGGGCTCCTTAACGGGATCTATGAGGGTTTCTTAGGGGGTACTAATATGTGTAGCTCTCTAAATTAGGGTCCGTTTTGGCGTCCTTTGTATAAGAGTGCCGTGCTATTGGGGCCCTAAAAAGGGACCCTAGTATAGAGAACTGCCCACGTGCACTCTCCTACCGTCCTTCAGTTGCTGCGTTTGGAGATCCCCGGCCGGTTGTGACGCGTCGGGCTTTATTGCTCGGATTTCCCACGGTTTAAATAGGGTTTAGGGTTTAGGGTTTAGGGTTTAGGGTTGTCAAGCTCCTCTTAGGCCCTCAACCCTACACCTTAAACCCCAAACCCCAAAGCCTAATCCCTAAACCCTAAACCCCAAACCCTGATCCCTAAACCCTAAACCCTAAACGCTGAACCCCAAACCCCAACCTTTACACCGGAAGCCCTAAACCTTAATCCCTAAATCCTTAACCCCAAACCCTAATCGCTAAACCCCAAACCCTAAACCCCAAACCCCAGCCTTTAAACCACCCTAAACCCTAATCCCTAATCCCTAAACCCTAAACCCTAGTCCCTAAACCCTACACCCTAATCCCAACCCTTAAGCCCTAAACACTACACCCTAAACCCTACACCCTAATCCCAACCCTTAAGCCCTAAACACTACACCCTAAACCCTACACCCTAATCCTTGAACCCTAAACCCTACTCTCTACACCCTAATCCCTAAACCCTAATCCCTAAGCCCTAAAACCGGCCCTGCAGCCCTCGAGCCTGGTCCGAGGTGGTCCGGAACCTGAAGCAGGAGGTCCGGGGTTGGGGTTTCTTTGGGTTTTTAGGGCTTTAAGGGTTTAGGGTTTGGGCTATAAGGGTTTAGTGTTTAGGGTTTAGGGTTTAGGGCTTCAGGCTTTGGGTTTTTAGGGCTTTAGGCTTTGGGGTCTAGGGTTTTGGAGGTCCGGGGTTGGGGTTTCTTCGGGTTTTTAGGGCTTTAAGGCTTTGGGGTCTAGGGTTTTCGGTTTAGGGTTTAGGGTTTAGGTTTTCGGGTTTTTATGGCTAAGGTTTCGGGTTTTTAGGGCTTAAGGTTTTTTGGTTTTTAGGCTTCAGGTTTTCGGGTTTTTAGGGCTTTCAGGCTTAGGGGTTATAAGGTTTTCGAGTTTAGGGCTTCGGGTTTTCGAGTTTAGGGCTTCGGGTTTTCGAGTTTAGGGCTTCAGGGTTTAGGGTTTTCGAGTTTAGGGCTTCAGGGTTTCGAGTTTAGGGCTTCGGGGTTTTCGGGGATCTTTTCTTTCCAGGTATTTCTACGGGTTGAGAGGTGCAGTGTTCTGGGCTCCGTGAGCTTCAGCATCTCGATGTGGGTTTGGCGCTTCTTGGCGGCTGAGAGTGTCTTCATGCGAGCAAAAAAGGGAGCATGTAGATAGCGATGAGCTTACACAGGCGCTCAGCATTCGCCGTGCAGAGACGGTAAGTTCAGATCTGAGATGCAGCGAGCAACCCCTACCATGTGGCTTGTAACCCTCTTAGCCCATGAACTGTTTTTGTTCGTGATTTTTGTTGTGTAAGAAGTAGATGTACTTGTTCACTGTGTATATGTATAAAGACCGTCTGGCCAGGTTGTGTAGCTTTTTGCCGTGACATGCATGAATCATCACAGGCCTTGAAGCCTGAAGTCCTTTAGGGGGTTTAGGGTTTCTGAAGCTAAACCCTAAACCCTAAACCCCCCTTAGGGTTCAGGGCTTAGGGGCATGGCTGCTTTCAACTCCTCACGCCCCAACTTGTCGAAGCCTTCCAGCTATGCCCTGCCTGATATGTAGTGGTTTAGGGTTGAGGGTTTAGGGTTTTCCGGTACATGCGCAAACGTGGGCAGTTCTCTGAGTTAGGTCCGACTTGATCTCTGTGTATGGATGTATGGATGCATGGATGCATGCAGGGATGCACGGATGGATGGCCTCCCTCATTTCAAAAGTCCTAACATAAGCAGTTCCGGAGCCCTAAAAAACCCTAAGGGCCACATCCAACACCCAACGCCCTAAACTTTGAACTTGAAAACCCCTACCCTAAACCCTAAACCCTAAACCCTAAACCCTAAACCCTAAACCCTAAACCTAAACCGGAAGCTTAGAATCTGTTTCAGGAAGGGTCTGTTTTCGCTTGCTTTGGAGACCCAGATGCTGAGACGAAGGTCTAGGGATGAGGCTTTGAGGTTTGAGATTGGGGTTTAGGGGGTACCTGGACCCTAAAAAACCTCCCTCTTTCGAAAACTATTATAGAATACATATATATATATATACACATGTATTTATGTGTATATATGTACATGTATATATACATATATACACCTATATATATATATATGTATATATATATATATAGAACAGGAAATATGAGGGAGTGGCTCCTTTCCGAAGCAACCTTGATAGAACTCGTACAGTAGCCTTCTGATACTGTTGATGGACAAAATTCTGCATGACCCAAATATAGTATAGTAGCATAACACCCATAGTTTAGGTATATAAGGTCATGCAGGATTTTGTCCATCAACCGTATCATGGAGCCCTCGAAGGAGCTTGGAGAGCCCTTACCAAACCCTGCCATACCCCCCCAAACCCCAAACCTTAAGCTTATTCGTTTCAGGGTTTAGGGCTTTTAGGGTTTTAGGGTGTTAGGGTGTTTAGGCTTTACGGCTTTTAGGGTTTTAGGGTTTTTAGGGTTTTCGGGTTTAGGGTTTCAGGGTTTAGGGTTTTAGGGCACAACCCACAACCCTAAACCCTAAAACCTATACCCTAACAATCTACGAGACGACTCCACAAGGTGGCTTCCGAGGCAGTTCTGGCCATCGACGGGATCGAAATAGATCGCGTGGGGCGCCCAGAGGGCTTGGGGTGAGTATGTCTGTAGGGTTTAGGATGTGGATCTAGTTCAGGGTTTAGGATAAAGCGTCAGGGTTTGGGATTTATATATGATATGTAAATATACATGTATATGTTAACATATAAATATATATATATATATATATATATGTATATATATATATATATACTTATAGGTTGAGAAGCGTCGAGTGTCTTGGGGTGTTTCGGAGAGGGTTTAGGGTATAGGTGGTGGTGGTGGTGGTGGTGGTGGTGGTGGTGGTGGTGGCGGCGGTTTTGCTGCTGCTGCTGCTGCTGCTGCTACCGCTGGTAGCAGTGATCGCTGTCGCCGCAGTAGCACCGAGAAGGAAAACATGGTCTATATCGAGTCGATTTCGAACTTGAATTTGAATAGATGCTCGTTGCGACATCAACCAACAACATGTTCGCATGTAGTTTGTTCCTTTGGTTGGACAGCTTGGTTGTCATAACGCCCAATCTGCCCAAAGACTCCATCAAGACTGTTGTCAGGCACTCACCGTCCCGAACTGGGTAGGCAGTCGTCGTTATAGTTGTGGCGGCGGCGGCGGTGGTTGTGGTGGTGGTGGAGGTGGAATTATGGTAATGGTGGTGGTAATAGCAGTTGTAGCAAAGTGCGCAGCCATAGGCCTGATTTCTCTCGCAGTTCGGGCCGGGAGGTGCTTTGGATTTGAGGTTTAGGGTTTAGGGTTTAGGGTTTAAGGGTTTAGGGTTTAGGGTTTAGGGTTTAGGGGTTTAGGGTTTAGGCGTAAGTTTCGGCATTGTAGCTGCTGTCGGGTGCAAGATGATGCGTTTTACGGTGTTTTGTTCGATCCAGCAGCTCTTTCCAGGAATCCCAACCAGGCCCGGTTACTGAGATAAGAAGACTGCGTCCTAAACCTCCCTGAACCTTAAACACTAAGCCCTAAGCCCTATTTTATGTTGAGGATTAGGGTTTCACACGTCTTGCCACCAGCAAAACTGAAACCAAAGCCTAAAGTTCCTAAGCGAACGCCCTAAACGCGAAAACCTCAGCAGTCTGGAAAACGTCTTTCGTTTTTCACATTATTTGGCCGAGGCTATTGCTATGGCAGCGAGCATTTAGGGTTCAGGGTTTTCGCAGTCCTAAAGCCTGGAACCTTACCAATTTTATCCTGAGCCCAAAAACCCTGAACCGCAAACCCCAAAACCTACAACCCTAAACCCTAAAACCGACAACCCTGAACCCTAAACGCTAAAACTTACAACCCTGAACCCTAAACGCTAAAGCCTACAACCCTGAACCCTACACCCTAAAACCCACGACCCGGAGCCTGGGTCCTCAAGCTCCGAGTTTCGAAGCCCCAAGCTCATGCCGACCCCGATTCTAACCATTAAGGCGCTACATCTCCTCAAGTCCTAGACCCTAAACCCTAAACCCTAATAGGGTTTAGGGGTTCAGGGTTTAGGGTTTAGGGAGCCTAAACCCTAAACCCCGATATGGGCTTTGGAGCGCAAGCGACAGAAAAGGCCTTTTTAAAAAAGAAACCCTAAACCTTAAACCCTAGACCCTAAACCCTAAACCCTAAACCCTAGACCCTAAAACCTAAACCCCAAAGCCTAAACCCCAAACCCTAAAACCCTAAACCCCAAACCCTAAACCCCAAACCCACTTTAAGCCGTCCGACAGGTTCCACCGCTCCTCCTGAAGTACCACAAGCCCTACGACGTGATCAGCTCCATGGACGAGAAGGGGTGCCAGGACAGGGTGTAGCATAGAAGCCTAGTTTAGGGTTTAGGGTTTAGGGTTTAGGGTTCATGGTTTAGGGTTAAGGGTTTAGGGTTCAGGGTTTAGGGACAGGGTGTAGCATAGAAGCCTAAAGAATTAGTATTACGATTCCCGAGGCTTTCTTCATTATGATATCAAAAGTATATTATACCATGTTGTAGCATATTTATAGTATGATATAGTATATTATAGTATATTATAGTACATTATAGTATATTATAGTGTGTCATAGTGTACTCTGCCCCCAAAACCCAAATCTTCCCAATACACACCGATACACCAAGTTCTAAACACTGAGGCCCCTACATCACGGCTCTGTTTTCAAGAGTCGGGTCTTGGGAACTTAGCTTAGCGTTCTATGGTTTTTGGGTTTTAAGCCGCTTTTTTTGCTGTTTTTTTTTTGTTGTGGGGTTCAGACTGGGGAGTCTCAGCCGATGGTTCGAAAGTATCTGCATTGTAAGTGACTATTAGAAACTACTTAAGGGTTTAGGGTTTAGGGTTTAGGGTTTTCCCCAGTCCTTGAAGTGTCCTCCCATGGATGATCGGTTTGGTCAATGCGCCGAAGCCGCAAATTCAAGGTATGATTCCAGCAGCGTGAGTTGAGCCTAGGTATCCGATCAATTCCCCAAGCCCCTAAACCTAGACCGCACACCCTTAAACCCTAAAACCCTAAACCCTAAACCCCGAACCCGTAAACCGCACACCCTTAAACCCTCAACCCTGCCAGCCCGAATGAGGGCTCGAGGCTTGCAGTCGGGAGTTTTGCTACGTAAAGGTGCATGGTATCGTGTAGCTCGGGCGCAGGCTGCTTGTAAGGGCACTAAGGTTCTAGAGGTTCGCTTGAAGGGTTTCGGGTTTAGGGTCTACTTGAAGGTTCATGGTGCTTCGTAACAAGGTCAGGGTTCGTGGCTCAGTGTGTGGGTAGTTCTCGAAAAAAGGGCCCTTTTGATAAGGGTGCCTCCTTTTTTTGGGTTCCTAGCAAAGGATCCTAGTTACCTTAAACCCTAAATCCTAAACCCTAAACCCTAAATCCTAAACCCTAAACCCTAGAGAACTACCCATGTGTTTAGTGACTGGACAGGACACGAAGGACCCCGATGTAGACAGCATTTGTGGCCTTTGAGGTTTAGGGTTTTGGGGATTTGGGGTTTTAGGGGTTTAGGGTTTTGTGTTTAGGGTTTGGGGTTTAGGGTTTAGGGTTCAGTGGTTTAGGGTTTAGTTTTTAGGGTTTGGGGTTTAGGGTTTAGGGTTTAGTGTTCAGGGTTTGGGGTTTAGGGTTTAGGGTTCCTCTAGAATTGAAGGACTTTCCATGACATTCTCGATTTAATTCTAGGGGGTCCTCAGCAATCCTACTTGAGAAAGCTCGTCAACAGGAGTCCACTATTTAGGTTGGTTCAGGAGCCCTTAAAGGTAGGAGCCCTTTACGGGACAATTACAGGAACCCTGAACCCTAAACCCTAAACCCTAAACCCTAAACCCTAAACCCTAAACCCTAAACCCTAAACCCTAAACCTTCAACCGCTGTAGATATCTGAAGAGAACCCGCAAAGGAGCCCCTCACAGGATCCCCTAAAAGGACCATGAGCTTAAGGGTGTCCCCAGAGAACCCAACACACCTTCATTAAGGAATATACCTTAACCTCTAGAGGCCTTAATATTACGGTTTAAGCTCCAGTCGTTAATAACCCTAAACCCTAAACCCTAAACCCTAGACCCTAAACCCTAAACCCTAAACCCTAAAGCCGGTTCTTTGGGTCCTTGCTCTCTGGGTAGGATTTATCCGATGCGCTGCCCGGGCAAGCGGCGCCCTGGGATGAGAACGCCGCAGGGAGCTCGTGGGTTTGTGTTTTTTCTTTCAAAGGGTTTAGGGTTTAGGGTCTCGAGGGTCGGAATAGCAAGTATTACCATGCTAGCACCCATATCAGGGTTTAGGAGTTTAGGGTTTAGGAGTTTAGGGTTAGGGTTTAGGGTGTAGAGTTTCGAATTCAGGATTGAGGGTCTGGAGTTTCGGATGTGGGGATTCGGTCTTAGGATTTGGGGTTTGGGACTTGAGCCAATCGGGTTGAGGGTGTTGGTTTAAGGGTTAGATCTGAAGCCTGCAAACCCTAAACCCTAAACACTAAACCCTAAACCCTATTGCATTTAGGGGGGGCTCACTGGGCCAAACCTCGGAATGTGTAGGAAGTCGAGAGAAAGACGAAACCGTAGGGCACAGAGTTTAGGGCTTAGGGTTTGGGGTTTGGGGGTTGGGGTTTAGGGTTTGGTAAAGAACCCAATACCCCTTAATTAAGGGCTTCGAAATTCGGAGCTTGAGGACCCAGGCTTCAGGGTCGTGGGTTTAGGGTTCAGGGTTGTAGGTTTTAGGGTTGAGGGTTTTTGGGTTTTAGGGTTTGGGGTTTAGGGTTTAGGGTTTAGGGCTCAGAGTTTAAGTTTCAGGGTTCTAGGGCACAAGGTTTAGGGTTATAGCCTGGTCTCGTCTTGAAGTCTCTGCTCAAGCCAAGTAGAAATTACAGTAGGGCCCAGTAGAATCGATAAAAAAATATTGGAGATCATGTCTTGGCTGATCTTTGAACTAAGTTGAGTGTGCTGAAGAGCGTCTGATGCTCTAAGCCCTTTGGCTGAGCCGCATTGCTGCATGTTCCAGGCTCTGAAACCACCCTAAAGCCCTAAACCCCTAAACCCCAGATTCTGAAGCCCTAAACTACCCTAAACCGTAAACCCCAAAACCCCTAAACCCTAAACCCACCCTCCCTAAACCCTAAACCCTAAACCCTAAACCCTAAACCCTAAACCCTAAACCCACCCTCCCTTTCTTGGAGTGTTTAGGTGGAAGAGGCAAGGCTTCGACTCGGCCGTGGTCGCAAGGTGCCAGAATCCCAGAGTCGCGAGTGTGCCTTAAGGGTTTCGGGTTTAGGGGTTTAGGGGTTTAGGGGTTTAGGGTTCAGGGCTCAGGGTTCAGGGTTTAAGGGTTTAGGGTTTGGGCTATAAGGGTTTAGGGTTTAGGGTTCAGGGTTCAGGGTTTGGGGTTTGGGGTTTAGGGTTTGGGGTTAGGATTCGTCGGGGTTCAGGGTTCAGGGTTCAGGGCTTAGCAGCGTTTAGGGTTTAGGGGTTTCGGGTTCAGTTAAGGGTTTTGGATGTGGGGTTTAGGGTTCGGGTTTTCGGGTTTAGGGTTTAGGGTTCAGGTTTCAGCAGCTCTGGTCCGCGAAGCATTACAGTAAAATTGCATTTACGGGGTTTTAATATAACTCCCACCCACCCTAAGGCCTAAGCAGCTGATCTGGTACCTAAAGGCCAGCCCAGACTAAGCACGAAACCCTAAACCCTCAAAGGCCGGCCCAGACTAAGCCCCAATGTAGGTGGCCTTAATAATTACCTATACTATCTTGGGGTTTAGGGTTTAGGGTTTTGGGTTTTGGGGGTTCCTTAGTATAAGTACAGTATAATATACCCCAAAACCCTATTCTAATTATCAAGGCCCCTACAGTAAACCATATTTGCCTTCAGACTTGCCTTTTTCCGACAGAAGCTATTCTGGTTATAGTCCGGTGTAAGTTTGATATGGATACCCCAATCATAGCCCAAAACCCTAAACCCTAAACCCTAAACCCGAAACCCTAAACCCCAAACTCGAAACCCTAAACCCGAAACTCTAAACCCTAAACCCTAGACCCTAAACCCTAAACCCTAAACCCTAAACCCTAAACCCTTAACCCTTCAAGCTGGTCCCCTGGTCCCTTCATGGGCCGGGCTTCAAGGAAGGCGAGGCGACTCGGAGACCGGAGACCTGCGGCAGGTGCCTAGACCCCCAAAAGGAGTTTAGGGTTTAGGGTTTAGGGTTTAGGGTTTAGGGATTAGGGACCCTAACTACTAAAGGGTACTTTATAGGAGCCCCCGTAGGGGATCTATTTTTTAGATCCTTTTGGGGGTCTGGGTGTCGGGGTAACCCCGACCTGGGGCACGAGAGCCACGCGGACCTGGGCAGAGTCGGAGACGGTTTAGGGTTTAGGGTTTAGGGGTCGTGACGGTTTAGGGTTTAGGGTTTAGGGCTCAATGTCGGAGCCTGGTTAAGAAACCATGGTCCCACAACACCAAAATATTCGGATCCATATACGGAGCCCTAACAAAGACCCAAGGGTTCCTGAATCAGGCTCCAATCTTAGGGTTTTTAGGGTTGTGACTCCTCCCGCCGGGTGGAGGGTGAGGCGCGAGGATGGCGAGTTCTTCGGTTTTTGGGGTGCATGCGGCATGAATTTGCTTCAGGAAAGCTTAGATAATTGGCTGTTGAGGGTTTCAGTATCTTTGAGATGGTGTGCAGGTTGAGGGAGGACTGTAAAGCTTGCTCTCCAGGGCCGGTTTGGGGGGTTTGGGGTGTAGGGTTTAGGGTTTAGGGGTTCAGGGTTTAGGGTTTAGGGTTCAGGGTTTAGGGTTTAGGGTTTAGGGTTTAGGGTTTAGGACATCGGAGCTTTCGGAGGCGGCCTTAGCGATTGACTGCAGTCCATACAGCGGTCGTGATGGGCGCGTTGGGGCTGGTGCAGTGGGCCATCATGCGCTTCCTTCAAACAATGGCAATGAAGGCGCTGCTGGCTCATTGGATGTTGGACCCTAAACCCTAAACCCTAAACCCCTAAATCCTAAACCCCTAAACCCCCAAACCCTAAACGCTAAACCCAAACTCCTAAACTCCTAAACCCCTAAACCCTCAAACCCTGCCCTAAACCCCTAAACCCCTAAACCCTAAAACCCTAAAGCCCTAGACCCGAAA
>CAJNDV010015125.1:63350-73422 GCA_905221635.1 Symbiodinium sp. CCMP2456 | reverse complement strand
TGTTACTGTTACTGTTACTGTTACTGTTACTGTTACTGTTACTGTTACTGTTACTACTACTACTACTACTACTACTACTACTACTACTACTACTACGACTACCACTACCACTACCACTGCCACTGCCACTGCCGCTGCCGCTGCCGCTGCCGCTGCCGCTGCCGCTGCCACTGCCACTGCCACTGCCACGGCCACTGCCACTGCCACGGCCACGGCCACTGTCACTGCCACTGCCACTGCCACGGCCACTGTTACTGCCACTGCTACTGTTACTGCTACTGCTACTCCTCCTCCTACCACAAAACTACTACTACTTCTTCTTCTTCTTCTACTACTACTACTACTACTACTACTCCTGCTGCTGCTGCTGCTACTACCACTACTACGACGACGACTACTACTACTGCTGTGCCTATTACCACGACTGCCACTGCCATTGCCACTGCCTATATCACAGCCACTGCTACTGCCACTTTTGCTTCGACAGCAGGAGCGATGGATCAGGGCTTGAATCTTTCATGCTGTGGTTCTCAGAACCCTTAGCAGCGAAAGCTGATTCGATGTTTGTGTAAGTTAAGCTTGGGGCGTGCGGGTCTTCTGGTTGATTCCGCAAGCGGATCTTCCCTGCTTCCATGCAGGCGGTGCCGAATTAATTTTGTTGCACATGCTCTCCGAACAGGTGATGGACAAGCACTAAGACAGTGCTGCGCTGCGATCGTGGCGTGTCGTTCCCTCTTGTCGTCTGCGTATGAGGCCAATGACACTGAAGCATGTGCTGGTGGCACTCAAAAAGTGCGTCTGCCGATAAAAGCAAAAAACCCTAAACCCTAAACCCTAAACCTTAAATCCTAAACCTTTAGGCCTCGACCCGGTAGCGCAAGGAGCAGGACTCCCATCTGCCGGTGTGGGTCTTCGAAGATCGTAGGTGAGGTCGAGCTGCCGTGTTAGGGTTTAGGGTTTAGGGTTTAGGGTTTAGGGTTCATGATTTTGGACTGGGTTTTGCATTGGTTCTGCATCTGGCCGCGCCGTTGATTGCCAAGGTGTCCGAGACTGAACGCTCCCTTAAGATAGAAGCTCCTAGGCCCTAAACCGTGAACCCTGAACCTTAAATCCCCATGATTTTGATTCCCTGAACCACTTCAGCCCTGAACACAGAATTTTTCTCACAAGATCAATGGCCTCGTATCCATGCACTATTTCCAGAACTAGACTCAACTTTACACCAGCGGCACCAACCCAACACCTCCAACACTGGAGCCACCGGTACGGACCGCATGGACTCATATGCAGCATGACAACCAAACCCTCTACGCACAATCCCCCTCTTATGTTGAATCCTTGCGCGTGCTCAAACCATGGGTGCGCAGCCGCTTGTCTGCAACAGCAATTTCTGTCGTGCAGGGTTTCGGGTTGAGGCGTTTGAGGTTTCGCACGCATTCTAAGAAGCATGCTGCCAACAGTCATGGCATGTCGCTTTCCTCTTGGCGTCCTTTTATCGGGGTTATTTATTCCCAAAGCCAAGCGGATATTGTAGATGGCACATCATCTCACGATTACGCGGGAGGATCAAAAGGTCGGCAGGCTAAAATTGACCGATTGATGATCTTGTTTCGCAACATCTGTTTCAAAAGATGCTTGACAGGAACACCGACGAAGCTTCAGCGTCTCGTAGTAAATTATCCTACCCTAATCCAGTTTTGGAGTCTCCATGCCAAACTCTACAACTTCGGACTCAGTGTGTGCCGTTTTGGTCCATGACACTGTGCCAATGCTAAAAGACATGTTTACAGAAGAAGCCAAACCACATTCTCTCAAAGGCTCCACTCGGACCAGGATAAATGGCGATTATACCCAAACCTGCCAAAGTCGTAGGGGAGGTGGCAGATTTCGGCTTACGTATAGCAAGTAGCAGTACTTGTTACCAGATGCTGGCCTCAAGCCAAGGGGGCTTTAGGGTTTGGGGTTGGGGCATTCCAACGTGCGTGTATTTACTCTTGCGGCTAGCCTATGTCCGCCTGCCAAGCCGACTCTAGATGTCAACCCAAACGGAAGTTCGGGATACTTCTTGGCTTCGCTTCTGGTAACATTTCTTTCATGCATGATTCGGAGGCGCTACTTCTCAAGGGATCCGAAATCCTGAAGTCTTCAATGCCCGAGGTTGCACAACCTCCCGCCTCTGACGCGTTTGGCAATCTGCAGCTGCAGCCTTTGTGAAAAGGGCCTTCGGGGGTATCGCCTCAACAAGCAGTACTCTTCTTCTTTGCACAAGAGAGAGAAAAACAGGATAATCAACCAAACGAAAGTAGTACCGGGCCGATCGAAGCGCACACTCCGAAAACGCATCATCACTCGAGAGGGAGCTTTCGCCGTGGTCGTGAGGCCTGATCAGAAGTTTCGGGTTCAGCCTAAAAGCCAATCTCTGCCATGAACATTAAATCCCGTGCCTTCGAGTTGAGTTACCCTACTAGTTAGAGGTTCGAGGGTTTGAGGTTGTTTGGGGTATACTATACAAGGTTAATCAAAGGTTTTCTTGTGTACGAGAGATTGCAGCAGTCACAATAGGCTTGCAAGTAGGGAGCAAGCTATGAAGTGCAGGAGACATGTACTTTGCCAGGGAAGTCGTGTGCTGCGTGAGGTTGCAAGTAGCATGACCCCAGGTAACACTCAACATTTTGTGACGACTGAATTGCCACTTCCTAAGTCGATATATGATCTATACACATTCCAGGTATTTTAACTTCAATTGAGTTTCTGAGGCGCAGCAGCTGTTTTGCTGCTCTTCTTCCGGCACTTGAGTGTGGCTCTCAGGATCAATCCTAAATCCTTAACCGTAGCTCGAAGAGCAGGATCAAGGAACTCCACCATCCATGGAACCAGGGTCACCTGACAAAGAACATCGATTTCATTTAAGGAAGGTCTGAGGGTTGGCTTTAAGGTGGGACCCGTCGGAGAAAGCCAATCAAACTGTAGCGAGTACTTCTACCAAAAGCAGACAGGTATTTGACAGTTTTTTTTTCAAAGGGCTTGCATTTATCATCAGCCATCTGTGCTTTTCTTGAATCAGGGTTTGGGGTGGGAGTATTCCTTGTCTTAGTGAGGAAACCCTAGACCCTAAACCCTAAACCCCAAACCCTAAACCCTAAACTCTTCGGAGGACACACTAACATCACGTCGGCTCTCGAACCTGCCTAGGAAGCCGTACAGCTCAAGTCTGTGAGCACGTCTGCCGTCAGCGTCTGCAATCGAAGTCCTCAACCAAGTAGGCCAGCCAAAATCCTAAACCCCTAAACTAAACCCTAAACCTTGAGCCCTGAACCCCAGATCCTAAACAAAACCCGAAAACCCTAGACTTCGCCCCAAGCCCTTGGGTTCCGCTTCGTGTGTGTTTTACGTCGTTGGCTGGTGGTTATGGGTTTTCAGCGAGAGCCCTGTGCCCCTTGATTACGACATATTCTAAAGATTTTTCTGAGATTGTTCTACTGATTTGTCGCAGGATCAGTAATTAATCAGGTTTTTCGGGCGAAAGTCGTCACAGGGTTATGGAAAACACGGGGACTAGTGGTTTCGGATTTAGGGTAGGGTTCAGGGTCCAGCGTAACTGCAACGTCGTAGGCTCCTAAACCCCACCCTTTCTGCAGGTTTCGAGGTGCAGGGCTCGTGGCAGGCGTTTACGGTCTAACCAGTGTCTTGAATCTTTATGGCCTGTTTCAGATTCTGGCAGCAGGGACATATCCCGAACAGACACCCAAACCTGAACGACCAGAAAGGTATATCGCAGAAAGCCTATCGGACAACGTCGCACCTCGCCCCGAGTGGCAAACCTGACAGCATAAGATGGCAGCCCGAAGAAATCATAGCTTCAATATTCCCTGGTCCCTCTTGAACTTACCGTAAAGCCACATCATGCTTAGAGTTATAGGTATATACGTATACACCCTCAAAGCCGGGTCTAATGATTAAGGCCCTTGCAGTAGCCCCAAGCCCTAGGCTACTATTGATGATGCAAATCCTGCATTACCCATAATAAGGAATATACCACAACTCCCATAGTTTAGGGTCCTTAAGGTAATGCAGGATTTATATCATCAACCGTAGTTCTTGAGGCCCCTTCGGTATGGATGCTCGCAATGAGGTGATGTGCCTGCCCAGGGTGCAAGAAGCATCCGGCAGATACAGCTAACTTCGGAGCAGGCGCCCGCTCGTTGTAAGAGTCCAACGGGGTTTCGGGGTAATGTAGGGGCCTTAATAGCTAGAATAGGATTTTGGGGGTTCCCTATTATAGTTATAGTGTAATAGACCTCCAAACCCTCTTCAAATTGCTAAGGCCCCTGTAGTAGATTTTAGTGGTTCAAGACGGGACTACAACAGGGGAATTCAGAAGTGTAGTCTTGATGCAGTGATGCTTCAGAGTGCAGGGCACCCAAAGTCTTCGGGTCAGCTGACTTTCTAATTTCACAAGACCTGAACTCGAAAGCTCCAGCAAACGCCCTTAACCCCCAAACCTAAACCCCTAAACCCTAAACTGTTCTACTACGTCCTCGTCAACTGCAACGTGGCGTTCTCCTCGGGTGGGGTTGCCTTCTCTTTTGTGCAGAGCCTCCAACCCACGGAAGCGCAGCGTCTTCGTGTTTCTGGGGTGGGCGCCCTCTTCGCCAACCTTGTTGTATTCATTGAGGACGGGGAGTGGCGCCAGACTGAGCTGCAACGCAAGCACGTTTGGAGTGCTGGACGTCACGCTCCAGAATGCCTGCGCACCCTCAACCTGCTGTCCGCACTGGTGACCAGTCGCCTGGAGCGTGGGGCGGCACTACCTGTTGAACCTGCCCGCGGCGAAGTTGGGCAGTTGTGCCATGCGAGGGTGGCGACGATGGCACGCCCCTTCCTCACCAGCGCAACCCTTCAACCGCCTTGGGGATGCCCGGCTCGCCTGGCGAATTTCCTCCAGTGCCGGGACCCCTTCTTTGTGATGTACGTGAAAGGGCCCCGAGACTCCAATATTCCTTAATTAAGGAATATTCCTTAAATTAAAGTAGGATCCTTAAAATATCTTAACTTGATTTAAGGAATATTCCTTATTTAAGGGATATTGGAGTCTCTGGGTTTGTGATGAATGTGAAAGGGACGATCGCCGAAGTCCGGGCGGGGCGGAGCCCCAACCAAAAGCCCCAACGAATGCCCTGAACTGAAGTAGGGAAGCACTGAGCACCCACAGGTTTAGAGGGGTGTGTGCGTGTTTTCTCGTGTTAGTCATGGAAGCATTCTCAATTCTGGGCCTGCCGGTAGGGGGCTACCCAGATCTTCTTCATAAAGGACTAGATACCTTGAGTCATAGCAGGCATCCAGCGATAATGTAAGGTATACTTCTGAAGTTAGGGGATATCGGAAGATCTCTGCGGACATGATCCCATACAAGGGCCTGTCTCAAGCCTCTTCCCTTCATTCTCCGTGACACCGATAGGTGCATGACAGCCACTTTACCAGCCGCCAATCAATGCCACGACCTCTGTGGAATCGGGGCTTTGGGCTGGTGGCCCCAAGAATCCTTAATGTAGGGGCTTAAATAATGACCTATATTATTCGGGGTTTCCTTACCACAATTATAGCCGGGCGTCGCAGCCCAGGCTCGTAGGTGAGGGATTTCAATGGCAAATCTATAGGGCTCGGTATAATGGGCCCCGAAACCTTGTTTGTTTTTAAGGCCCCTACATTAGCGTTCGGGCTGAGCACCCTTTTTGCACTTGTGCGGCTCTGTTGCAGTCCTTGTGTTGAGGCTCAGTTGGAGTTCGATCACGGTTTGCGGTGTCAAGGTCGATCACAGTGTGGAAGCCTAGCCTACATCGTGCATCCTGAATTCGAAAGTGCAGCCTGCAGCCATTCATCGGGCTGCCTGAACCAACATGCAGTGCTGGCTTCCATGCAGGGGCTCCAACCTTCCTTGATGATCCCCGGCTCCTTCGAGAAAAGGAGCAAACAAAGCCTCACAGTTCTCACCAAGCGGAGGTTGGCAAACTCCCTGACAGGCGCAGCCAAGGTTTCGATGATCCGACTTTCATTGGGAGAAATGACGAGCCCTTGCATCTGACCCTCATGCTAGAAAAGGGAACCCTAAAGCCTAAACCCTAAACCCTAAACCCTGATCCCTAATACTGTCTAATACTGACAGCCTCGTCAGCAGCTCGCCCAGGCGTGGCTCTGGGACCGCGGCGGCACCGCGACCAAATGTGAGATTGGATTTTTGGGTTCAGGGTCTTACCCCCTTAGGGTTTAGGGTCATAAACCTTAAACNNNNAGGGGGGGGGGGGTTTTGGGTTCCTGTTTAGTTTGAGTTTGTTTGGGTACATGGGGATTTTTGATCCAGAGCCCTTAGCGTGGACTATTCGGTTTGAGAGACATACTCCGCGCCGTCTCCGAGCAGTTTTGTACGACTTGTGTGTCCTTCAGTCGAAAACTTTAAAATTTAGCCACATTCATCAGTGCCTGCGAGGGTACACCGAAACTGTTCACTGTTTAGGGTTTAGGATGCCCAACCACGAAACCCGAAACTCCTCACGGCTTAACCCCTAAGACTTACCCAACAAGGGTTTAGGGTTTAGGACCCTGAAGAGGAAGCTCGAGTAGGATAGCGGAAGTACATAGCCTCGCAGGACGTGGATGTGGGCACATCTTTTGCGATGTTTTACCCAACAGATTCTTGAACCTTGGTACTTAATATGATATGGAAAATCCTAGTGCCCTCAACCCTACACCCCAACCCCCCCAAGAGCTCCAACACTTAGAAGAAACCAACCAACCGAGTCCTCAACCTGCAATCTCTCGGTTGGTTTCGAGCCTCGCCGCTGCGATCCTGCGAGCCGTTTCAAGTGTAGGGTTTCGGGTTAGCGCCTAAAGGTTGAATGATTAAGGGCTTGAGGTTTACGGCTGATTGAAGCACAACATGTAGGACTTACGTATTTGGAGCCTTTTTTTGGAGCTATGAGTATGAAGGTTGTAGAAAGGCAGCATGGTTGTAGTGAGGTTACAATGCTTTTGCGGGCTACGACATCAGTGCTTCCTCCGAACTCCGACATGAAATTCCTGCCCGGTAATTGATAACCCTAAACCCTAAACCGTCAATGAAGCAGGTCGAGTTTCGATGGTATTTCCTGGACGATGCAGCTGCAGGTGCCACCCTCGGCCCTAAGCCATGACGATAAACCCGAATACAGGGGCCTTAGTAATTACCAATACTATTTCCGGGGGTTCCTTATTATAGTTATTGTATAAGGGACCCCAAAACCCTATTCTAATTATGAAGGCCACTACAGTAAGCCCTAAACATGAACCTTGTATTCCAAATCGACGATTCCCACAGTTTAGGGTCTCAACCCCCAAAACCCCCAGACACACAGATACACGAAACCCTAATCCTCCTACGTGAACGCTGAACCCCGGCAGCTTTAATCGTGGCAGTCAGAATGCAGTTTTCTTGAGAGCACACGGAGCCCGTGCCTCGAGGCTGCAGAGTTTGAGTTCGTTTAATGCAGGGGCCTTAATAATTAGAACAGGGTTTGGGGTATATGATACGATAAGTGCAATAAGGAACCCCCAAAACCCTATTCTAACTATTAAGGCCCCTACATCGGGGTATATGATGCTATAACTATAATAAGGAACCCCCAAAACCCTATTCTAACTATTAAGGCCCCTACATGAACCATAGGCCCCTGTACTGTCTGCAGCTCTCAAGAATGGACGCGGTCGGGCTTCTACGTTTGTCGCTGGTTTAGGGCTCCGAAGTGTTCGGGATTTGCGATGACTTTGCGGTTCGTGGGATGAAGAGGTTTCAGAGTTTAAGGTGCAGGAATGGCTTGAAGTGGGTTGGATACGCCTGGGGTATAAACCCTCCACTGGACTCTCGACATCTGGACAGTTTTGTCTGACATCTGACCACAACCTCTCAGTTTTGATGCGCTCCGATGTAATTATCGAGATTTTCCGAAAAGCCGCACACCCCAAAAACTCCAGGCATCCCACATCCAAACGCACACCCATTATGGGGGTTTCCGAAAATAGGGGACCCGAATGTAGTACCCTAAATAGTAGGCTCAAAAGTAGGTACCCCTAATTTTGGGAAACTCCCATATCCTCAGACTATGTGTGCCACCTGCTGAAACGTAGGGTCTTCGGCTCTGTTCGGGTTTGGGCCTAAGACCTAAACTCGAAATCTGAAATCTTCAACGGTTTAGGGTTTAGGGTTTAGGGTTTGTTTAGGGTTTAGGGTTTAGGGTTTAGGGTTTAGGGTTTAGGGTTATCCTACATCCTGCACCCCGACGTCAAAAGGGTTGAAGGTCCATCGTCCCACACAGGATGCGAAGCCCTGGCAGGATTTTTTCTGCCCCCAAAGCCGCTAAATCCTAGCTCCTAAACTGCATTGCCCGAACCTGAGATCCTCGAAGTCTATACCCTGGAAAAGTCTATGGTTGCCATTGCTATCTCGAATCCTCAGATCGGGGAGACCCCCCCACGGCCGGAAAGAAGGATTTACGTTTCGGGGGGCCCCAACCCTAAAGCCTAAACTTCATTCGGGTATAGCTGGTCTGAACTTGGAAGAGAATCCTCCAACAAAAAGAAACTGCATTCGGAGGTGTGCCAGTCGGAAGTGCTTTCCGAACACGTCTTGTGGCTCTCGATGCGCAGGCCGGGATTTGGAGTAGGTAGAAGGGTTCGCCGTTTCGGGATCCGGAATTCAGGAATTGAGGCATTCATGTATGAGAGAGACTACATACCTTTATGTATATAAGAATCCATGCATCCCTGTGTTTAGGTTGACACACACACACACACAGACATATACATATGCACACGCACACCGCGCGATGTATTTTGCCATCATTGAGGCTCCGTGCCGTGTCTACCCAATAAACGCTAGCTACTGGACTCCCAGCCTCCAACCCTAAACCCTAAACCCTAAACCCTAAACCCTAAACCCTAAAAGTGTTCTGAGACTTGGGGTTGCCAGAGACTCCAATATCTCTTAATTCAGGAATAGGGTTTAGGGTTTAGGGTTTAGGGTTTAGGGTTTAGGGTTTAGGGTTTAGAGTTTAGGGTTTAGGGATCTCTTAGTTCAGAGGAATATTCCTTAAATCATATTAAGGATCTATTCCTTACTTAAGGGTTAATTAAGGAGTATTCCTTAAAGCATATTAAGGATCTATTCCTTAATTAAGGGATATTGGAGTCTCTGGGTTCCAACAGCTGAACTTGCGCAGAGATACTTGGGATAGCTTTTAGATACAGTCTGCCATACCAGAAGACACATAGCACAGGTGTCTTTGAACCGCGGTGTCCCGGTGTCGATGCCCAAACCTCCTTTATTCGGATCTGAGATGTCCTACGCAAAGCTATTGAACAGGGAGTTTCAGGGTTTAGGTTTAGGGGTTCAGGGTTTAGGGTTTAGGGTTTAGGAAGTTTCAGAAAATTTGGGGGCCTGAGTCGAAGGAACTCTACACCCTGAACCCTAAACCCTAAACCCTAAACCTCTGAACAAGGAAACCCTAAACCCTAACTGTAAACCCGAAGCCCTACAGCCTACAGCCTAAACCCTTAAACTGTAAACCCCTAAACCCTAAACTCTAAACCCAGGGATATCTTGCATGGTCGTTGGTGTACAGATTTTGTTCACTGTGTGTGCTACTCTAGCAGGCGGTCGGAAAGGGCATGTCAACACACAGTAGAAAAAACTACCAAAACCTAAAGCCAAAAGCCTAAATCCCTAAACTCTAAACCCCACAAACCCTAAACCCTAAACCCCACAAACCCTAAACCCTAAACCCCACAAACCCTAAACCCTAAACCACAAACCCTAAACCACAAACCCTAAACCCTTAATCGGCACCTTAGAAAAAACACCAAAACCTAAAGCCAACACGCCAGGGCCGACCCGGGAAGTCTTGACCCCGGCTGGCCGCTTCGGTTTAGGGTTTAGGGTTTAGGGTTCAGGGTTTAGGGTTTCGGGTTTAGGGTTTAGGGTTTAGGGGCTTCGTACCCTGAAAGGGGGCTGAGTAGGTAGCCTTTAACCTTTTGGGGCTTATAT
>CAJNDV010015114.1:43881-73432 GCA_905221635.1 Symbiodinium sp. CCMP2456 | reverse complement strand
TAAAGATAAACTCATTTTGAAAAGATAGAATATAGAAATCCATATCCATTTATTTATTCTATATATAAATTTGATCCATTCAAATCATTAGATTAATGATTCAGCATATCATATAATTTCTTTTTCGAAAATATATAAAAAAAAAATTAACTTTTATGACTAACATATTAGATAATATAAAACAATAATAAGAAATTCTTGAAACAAAAATTATCTATATTTTTTGAAAAGAAAATAATCTTTTAGAAGAATTTTGAATAAAATATTGAAATATATAAGATTAGATTGCCAATATTTATCCATTATTTATATTTTTTTTTATCAAATTTCTTTGCTTTTTTATATAATATTAAAATCATATATACAAGATTGAAAAAAACTATTTGCATACTTTCAATATTTCAAATTCAATTTTTCATTTATATTATATATTTTAATAAGAGAGTATAAGATATTACCGGTCTCATATTTTATGAATAACTCTAGCTTTTTCGTTATTTTCACACTACCGAAGTTATAATTTATTAGCCTTGATATCCTTTCGATAGGTTTATGCAGACACCCCAAAGATTCAACTAAGATAATAATAGAGTTAATCAAGCCGAATCCTATCGTCCAAACAAATAATGCTGCCGACTCCCTTGTTTTCATTGGGGCTATGACCCTCAGTAAGCGAAGAATTTGAATGATTCTGCAAAAAACTTTTTAAGATCTGCAAGCAGATGTAGCAGCGTGCTCATATTTCCTGCAAGCAGATCAATGCGGATATGCATCATTAAAGCTTCAGGAACTGAGCTGCAGCAAGTTTGCAAAGCATGATTACGAATTCAATCACGTATGTCATCTCAATCGGATAACTCTCCCTTAGAAAACGAATCAGCAAGGCAACATAATAATGTAATAGTATAATGCAGTATTTGAGACATTGCATCAAGCATGAGATGCAACAACAGGCTTGGGACGCATGGCATCCGTATGGAAGATGCTGGGCGTCGACAAGTATATTCGTGAGAGGCCGGTCGCTTGAGCATTCCACTGGCCCTAGCAAGCTGCCTTCTTGCTGTAAAGGGGTTCCAATGCGGCTGTGCCTAGAAGCATAGCCATGGCTAGCCACGGACCGCGGCACCAGCTTTCCAAAATCTAGCTTGCCAGCGGCTACAGATGGAAGGAGAGGGCAACTTGATTCAAAATTTACGTCTGGCACCATGGCCTCTTGGCGCTGTGGCATGCATGTGCACGAATCTTATTTCTCTTGTTTCGCTTTTTCCACGCACGCAGAGTCGACTTCAACATCTGAAGCTTCGAGCGTCTCTGCCTCCAACATGGGTGATGTCGTCCTGCTGGTTCTGCATGGTTCTGCCGACTGTTCTGCGCCTACATCTCGCACCCCACCACATCACATCCAGGTCGCCGCGCTGAAGCTGAAAAGAGGCGTTGCCATACTCGGCTCCATGATCACACAGAGCGATGCCTCGGCAACCTGAGAGTGAGCTTGGAAGCAAGTAGCCACGACAAAAAAAACATAGGCGAGACAAGTCATATATTGACGGCCCGATCCTAGATCAAGCGAATCAAGTTTCAAATTGCAGCAAGCACAATGAACAAGACCACAAGGTGACCGAACCCTCAAGCTCTGTGTAAAGCTGGCTGGAAACTGGCTAACGCCGCAAGGGATGTAGAAAAAGCCAGCCCAGCCATCCCAAACTGAGTCTGTTAGCTCGTAGGTGTATGGCATACCAAGCAAATTGCTCGACTTCCTCTTCTTGCGCAGCCAGCTCTGGTCATGCAACAGCTGATTCGCTGACGCTTCAGGGCATTGTGAGCGGCGTCGTTGGGCAAAACGCAGCGCGAGCAAGTGTCTCCTGCAGAGATTCGGAGAACGCTTTCCAACACGGAGCATTGAATCAGGGGGTTCGTAGGGAAGAAGGGAATATAATTCTGATATAACCCCTATATAGTATATACCCTCGTTCCCTACTAACCCCCAGTAAGTATCCTTCCCACCTCCGCAGCTTCAAGAGCTTGTTGAAGGCCGGCTGCACCGATGTGCTGGCGCAAGCTGCCCGAAGCTTGGCAGCCTCCTGAACCTGCAGCGCATTGGCGCAGCGTCGGCAACGACATGCTGCAACTCATTTTGAGGTGGGCACTGTGAGGTTCGCAGCTACCAGGCCAGGACACCTGGCAGAAACTGTACATACTGTGGGACTCACAGTTTGAAGCTCTCACAACTGAAGACTTGCAAAGCATACAAAGTTATATAATTAACCTTGAAAAACAAACTAACTGAAAGTATGCCAGAAAGACTCAGCGAAGAGCTCACTGAAATAGTCTGCCTGGCAGGATCCGGGCAGTCACTCCAGTGTTGACGCACGGCATGGGCCAGTTGACCAGTTGCACGATGCAGGAGCATGAAATGATGGTTTTCGAATGTGTTCGAAGAACCTGATGGCAGTGGCAGTTAGAATTTACGCCCTGCCGCTTGCGGAGGGGGGGGCCCCTCTGAAGCCTTTCGGACCCTACCCACTCCCCATACCCTGCAACCATGCTGCACCGTCCTTGAGACCTTCATCGCCGTCATTGAGACCTTCGTTGGGTGGTCCCGGAGTAATGACCTGGATGGTTTGCTGGGAACATCAGTTCAAGCACAGCTCGAGACGTCGCTTAGGCCCCAACTACCTCCGACTCATCCCAACAACCTGGCCGCACGTCTCAAAACCTTTCATGTAGCACAACTCTGTTCTACAGCGTCGCCTGCCGCTTGACTGCAAGTCCCTCAGTGGGTTGAGCACAAGGCACTCATGGTCAGTGTTACTTTCGCCATCTGAACCATTGTATTCAGGCACTAAGCGCAGTTCAGTCAAACGCGAGGCCGCACCACATGGCGTTTTGTCAAGGCCTACTCTGTTCACCTACACCGGTGTCAAGCCTGCCATGAACCGAAGAGCTTTCAATACGTTGGAGGAGTGCTGGAAGCGAGCCCCTCTCTAGAATCCTGAAGACAATGAATCTCTGAAGAATGAACTTTGCTTTTGGCCATGTATCCGATGAGTCAAGTCGACGGCCGCGCAACCAGCTGAGCCTTTTTCGCTACGGCGTTCTTTGCAACCTCCACGATTTGCAAGGATGTGGTTCTGGAAGAATCTAGGTCCGGTATCCATTCACTGACTACACAGCCGGAACTTCGATGACATCATGTGTTCATTAGTTGTTCCAATCACATGCCTCACTATAACCATTAGAATGAAACTCAGCAGCTCGATGTCTTTGTCATGCTGCGTCGCACAGCAAAAAGTCGTACGCCGCCCGGGAATCGGAAATTGATGGAGCGGCGATAATCAAATGAGCTGCACTGGCTATGTACAAGAGATTGAGGCATTGGGCCTCACTCAAGCTGTTAACGTCTACTGGCTGCGTTGGCCTGCGCACCGCACACGGCCGTCCAACAAACACTGCGCCGCTCCTACCGAGCAGGGTCATCATGCGTAGCCTCTGCGAGTGGAGGTGCCTTCGGCTTCGGGTCGGCGAGGCTGACTGCGTCGTCAGCGAGCTGCCGGAGGAGGCGGAGGAGCTGCGAGCCTGGATGGAGCCTGGGCCTTGGTCAAGGTCCGCGAGGTGCTCCTTCCGCGCCTCCTGGAGGCTGTCCAGAAGGCAGAAGACCAGCAGCGGAAAGCGGGCGTTGGCCCCGTTCTTGCGGCACCGCACCACGTCCAACGCCCTGGCACAGCCGGTCGGGGTCCCACTACCAGCTTGCAGACCAGCGGCGGCCTCCCCGCCCCCCTTCACTGGGATTCACTTGCTGATGGTGGTTGACCACATGTCTTACACTCTCACAACTCGGACAAGCCAGGCGAGGATCCATGTGTGTGCAGTCGGTGTGACAAGTTAAGAGCCGCCGATGACCACATGTCTTAAGCCTGCCCCCTCAATAGGCGACGGGGTTTGATCGCACTTCTCAAGCAAGCACGGCAGAATGCAGTCAGCTGAAGTCGCCTGACAATCCTAAGGCTTTTCCACCTGAAATGAACCTATGGAAGAACCATTACCATCCCAACAAGATGTGGCACACATTGAGGGGACAATTTTCTGGCTGGCCAGGAAGCTTTCAATTCTTCGGGTCGGGACAGCTTTGCAAATCACCGTTAAACATAGTTGTCGTTTGAGTTTTCCAGACTCTAAGCCGGCCAAAACTACTGTTCCGGAAGAAGCTGTACCACCGTAGCCAACCTGACCTCGCTCACCCTCGTGCGACTTCTTATGCGGCGCTGCAGGAGCCCACTATAGTCCACTACTTCGACCTCGGTGCCAGGTTTAACGGAAGGAGGATTCTTTTCAACTGCGTCGAACTACAAAATGACGCGACGCTAGCTCGGGTCGGCAGGCTGAACCATCGTTTTGCCCGCGCGTGCTTGCCACCTCTATCTTGTGAAATCAATCGTTGTCACAACCTCAAGCGGCAAACGGGTGTCGCACTAAGACTGATCTGGACTTTGCCAACATGGACTCCAAGCTTCTGGCGGATCGTGGAACCTGCAAACGACAACCCCTCAAGAAAGACATCAGACTCACAACCGCCCACACCTGGCAAACCGTGACCCGGGCTCAAAAACGCATGAGTTGCACTAAGGTCTCTGACCCAATTGCTCTGCAGCAGCTCCGGATATTCAGATCGAAGGAGGGTTGCCACCTGCGATTTTTCCCAGACATTCACATATCAGTGCTGTGTCATACACCACGAAGCGCAAACCGCCTCCTTCACCAACTTGGTGTCCTGCCAGGATAGCTCATGGGAGCAGCTTGCACTAGAAATCTCGTCGTCGCGATCTATTTGGCTTTCAGCAATGCATCTTTGATGTCATCCGTCCAGTTGGAAACTAGCCCTTGTTTCCGATGGATGTAGGGAGGAGTTCGCCTCGTCCCCGGTCGGAGCGGTCAGAGGTTCCCTCTTTCCTGTCCGGAAACCGCTTCCTCCTCCTCTTATTCCTCCCGCTCCCCCCTAAAATGGTATTTTGGCTTGCCCGACTCCTGCATTCGTCTCGGAACCTGCCAAGTAAGCCTTGATTTGGAAGCCAGTCTTCCACTTGCAACTGGGTTTGTTTCCCGAAATGTCCAGGTAAACCTAGTCTCTACAAGCCCGCTGCTTGCAATCGGGCCGAGGTTGACAGCAAGCGTGGCCGATGGCCGCAAGCTCTGCCTCCCCTGAAGAAACTCCCACAGCCTCGGTGGACCAACGCTGCCTGTCCCAGCTAAGCCGCTCCAGCCTCGGTGCTCAAAGAAGATCAAAGAAGCTCCAAAGAAGTCCCCGTAGCCACCCCACAAAGAGTCAGTCAGGGGGCAAGCGCGCGAGGCCGGCCTTAGCCTCTCACATTGGACGCAGTGACGAGACGAGTCCAAGCGGTTGCGGCCTCTGCTCGCTCGGACTCTGTCAGCACAGTGGAATCCTGAGACCAAGGGAGAGCTGTTATGCACAGATGACCAGCAGCCAGAAGGTCGGCAACAGCTTGGCTTGAGCTGTGTACTGCCAAGATGGATCTCAGAAGAGTGTGTAGCAGGCACGACTAACTCATGTAAGGCTGCCTGGAGAAAAACAACCTGGATATGTGGCACAAACGCAGGTCGCTGTGGTGAAACTGCACTGGACATGAATTCCATGCTTCTCGATTGTCCACGACACAAACGCAGGCAAACCGATGGCTCTCACACAGTACGTTAACTTCTGCATCGAACCGGTGGAAGGATTGTGAGTGAAACGAGGTGAAAGCAATAGGTCAGCAACACTTGTGCTCGCTCCTATGGGCATTTCACAAGTTGGCACAAGTGCTCAATCGTTCCACTGCTCCTGATGCCCTTGAAAGAAACGAGTAGCTTGCAATTGGCAATGGGTCTGGCAACTTGCACTTGGTCCTTGCTGCTGCAGACGCGATGCACGATTATCGGCATCGCTAGATTCTAGATGGAGCTAGTGTACAAAGCTATGCCACTCCCTCATCTGCGTTAGCACTCAAATCAGCGGATTGTTGATTGTCGAGTATTACGAAAACTAAGACCGCGGTGGGACAGGCGGTTGGCAGTACTCATATATCACATGTCGCCATCCAGGTCCTCACATCACCCGCTCTACTCAAGGGCGGTGTCAAAGCATATGACAGTGGCATGCTCACTCCAATCCTCATCGAGCACCGGTGCCATCTCTTGCGCCTTCTTCAAATTCTCATCCCGAGTCTGTAGTGTCTGTTCCACCAGGTGTAGGAGAGGCCTGTCAGGAACCCTTGTGTTCCGTCTGTCTTCATACAACCACGATTTCATACGGCCGCTTCATACAGGCCTGTTTAGCTGAATCTCTGCTTCACCTTAGCAGCTTCGCACCGAGCGGGCGGTCATACGTTCAAGATGCACATAATATCTCAAAAACTCTTCAATGTAGTTACTTTCCTTGCCTTAGTGCTAAATTGTGCAGTCGAGGGCGCTCATCTCTGGAACAGACTGGCGCGCTTTGTACTCAATCTGTCGCTCTATGTCCTGTGAAACGCATCTTGGTGCAATGCATGCTTGCAGTATGCAAATGTCGTTGTGGCTTGGCCTTGCGATGCTCAAGATTCCGTAGGCGACGATCGACCACCTTCTGCTTCTCGATGGCGTTGTACTCCTTCAACGAAGATACTGCTATGACATCTGGATACAGCTAGTGCCCGATTGACCATGTCGACGTGATACTCGCAAAACGGCCTCTGAATCTCGCTCCAGGATCTGTGCTTGAATCTGTTGGAGATACTTGTCCTGGCACGATGTGTTGCTTTTGACACCACCATACATCAAACGGACAGCTGCGACTGCCAACTGACCTGGCCTCGTTCTTTCTCGAGTCCTTTTCTTCCATCTGCTTGAGCAGATAGGCTTGGTTCTCAAATCGCATCCTCATTCCATTCGACAGGGCGCTGGCAGGCTGCAAGCACAAATGCCGAGTAATGCCGCGTACCCCAAGCAATGACACGTCTTAGTTTCCAAGCACAGCACTGCTGCAAGCGATTTTGCTTTACGGACTCTGCTTCGAAGTAATGCCTGGCGGAAAACGCAGTCAAGCAATGACAAGAGATCGCGGCCAAACCCAAGAGAAGATGGCCTGTCTTGCTCGTCTGCCTGCAGGGCTGCTCGTTGCGCGTCATTGTCGCCGGCTCCCTTCTTCACTGTGTCCTTGTACGCTCGGCGAGGTGTATACTGTATACCACACCACTGTGCATCGCTAAACCAAGAATCTTCTCGAATTCTGAGCCACTGGCTACATTCTCCAGCAACTTCTTCATCAAATCTGCCTGTCCTTAGGACTTTGGGGGCTTGTACCGAAATCCCAAACAGGTTTCAGGCCCTATCTTACTGTGCATGGATGTTGGATCCGCCATTTTTAGAATTTGCACGACATCCTAGGCGAATCATCAACAAGACTTGGGGCGCTGCGCTCCATGCGTGCTGACAGCTCCTGTGCACGCTGTTCTTCTTGCTCATCCAGCAGCCGGTTGTATTCCTTGATTGTCTCAGCCTGACAGGCCGCTGCTTCTTGGAAGCGCAAAAGTGCTTTTGCAGTGTGCCGGCTGCTGTGGCAGTGCCGAGGAAGAGTACACGAACCCCTACAAAGTGTCGTGTCGTAGTCGTAGTCTTAAGAAACCTTGCGACACCTGGCTCCCTGATTCCTACCGTCACCTCAAATCAATCCCGGATTCTGTTCCGCAACATGCTCTAACTTTCAAGAGCACTCCCTGTGGCCTCCTTCTCCATGGCTTCTTTTTTTGCTTTGTCTCTCTTCCGCTGATCCTACAATACTACTGTGACTGGGTGTGCCGGAACGAGTGTCTGTGAACAGTCTACGACACAAACTTGCTCACTTGAGTAGCCTCCATGTTCTCCTCGAATACTTTTCGCATAGCCTTCTTAGTCTGCTCCTGAAAGAACTGCAGCTGGAACATTCCACAGAACTACAAATGCACCCTGCTGATAACACCGGTTTCGGCAATCCGATCCTTCTTCCGCTCATAGCCTGAAGGGCACAGGTTGATACGAGAGTCACTAGAGTCACTGGAGCATGATAGGGCCAGCGTGGGCCAGCTTCTCGTTGCAGTCTGGTCACGCCGCTGTTCCGCTTCCATCTCGTTTACGATCTTCTCAACAAGTGACCTTGGAGACGCCCTACGATGAGCCAACATGGCAACCCATCCAGTCTTCGGCATATCTGCGGGGATGCTGCGCTTCTTCGTCTTTCTTCTTTTGCGTCTCCTCGTCTTTGAGCTTGCGCCTTCAGCGGGTCACGATTGTGAAAAAAACAAGCAAAGCCAGCAGCTAGTAGGATCGTGGCTCGTACTGCAGCTGCGCATCTCGGTCGGACTTCTCCTGCTAGCAACAGCACATCGTCGCCTGACTGGAACCTAGGCCAACTGGCTGACGAGCCTTCATGACGCGATCCTGCTTCTCGTCCTGTTTTCGGCCGGGTCCGTGTCAAGAGTTCTTGCATGCCGCCACACGAGTAGGTTCTCCGATGAACATTCAACTTGTCATTGTGTATCAGTGGACGCAGCTGCTCTGTTAGATTCGCCTTTGACATCTTTTGAAGCATCATCGTGTTGCGCGACTCTTGCTATGCAGCATTCTATGCGCCTGCCGAATTTGCTCTTGCTCTTTCCAGCGCTCGAGCTCCATGAGAGAATTCCTCACATTCAGGTCAAGTTTAAGCCACATCGTCTTGTGCAGCCTCGCCACATAAGAGGTCTGCCAAGCTCTGCACTGTATGACTACAACGAGCTATGAGACTGGCATGCGTCTTGGCATTGTAAGAGATGCTATTAAAACTGCTATGGAATGTTTCTTTCGTGTCGTGTGCAAGCCAAGAGAACTTTCCACTATGACTCAAGCTATACATGCGAAGGACAGAAAGAAGGGTGCTGGTCCACATGCTGGAAAGACAACTTGTGACTAAATTGCCATGAGCTGGCTCTGGAAAAGTCTCAGATCCTGGCTCATGGTAGCGGCGTTCCTCCTCAGTTGCATCCACCTTCTTCTTGGCTTTCTCGGCCACCTTCAAAACAAGCGCACGCAGTCATTCACACTCTCTCCGAACCCAAGGCCTCATGTCACCCGGCCTGCTGATCAAGATCCATTCTCATCTTTCGTTGCAATGCTTTCACACCCAGCTGTTGGCGCAAGGCATCTTGTTCATGCAGGTATGACCTCGCAGAGACCATGATCAAGCGTCGGCTTCCGGGGTCGACTCGTGGTGTCGTTAGGCAAGCTGCGCATATTCATCCAGTCGGGTCCAGTCATAGGACGACGGCAGCTCGGGCTTGCCTCCCACCATTTCCCTGGAGCCGCAGAAACACGACTTCATCAACTCACTCAACTCAGCATTCATGCGAGAAACATTCCGCTGTTATCAGCCGTTTCCGGCCTGCCAGCCAGAGATGTCGCGCTGCGCGAACGTGACATGCCAGTGTAGGCAGACACTCCCGAGATCATCTTGGCAAGAAGCAAACACCGTGACACAATTTCGCAGATTTCATACAGGCGGCAACAGTTCCAACTTACTGCATAGCTTGACGAAAGGCCCGTACAGACTGGCTGTCGTCGGCGACGCGCTTTTGAGCTCGGCCATGCAAGCGCCTGAACACAATTCCAAGGCAACTAGCCACTACTAGCAGAGCGCGACAAACGACGCTCCTCTCCAGCCGCATGAGGTTGGCTTCTGTCACTGCTGCCGTTTTGGCAAAGCGATCCACCTGTGCTTCGTCCCGTGCATCATTTCACAATACTTGGCATGATGCAAATCTTTAACTTCCAAGGCCCCGGACCTCGTTCCTGATTGCTGCCTGGGCTGGCTAGGAACGGCGTCTTCGCTTTACCGCATTTCCGTGCTCAGCTCAGCCACCGAAGAAACCGACATCTCGTCCGCATCCTTCAGGACGGAGCCGCGCCCGAAGCGAGTCTGGCGCATGAGAGTATGTGTTCGCAAGCAAAAAGCAAAGCAGAAGCATGTGCAAGCATCTGCATGACCGCTCTTCGCGTGTGATTTGGTACATCCGCCGCCACATGGCATTGCCTTGAACTTCTCGATAAGCGCATCTTTGAGCTCCTCACGTCGCTTCAGGTCCATGAGCTTCGCCTTGCCAAACCACCATGCAGTAATGGGATTCCCCCTCAACAGCATGACAGTGTTTTCTGTTGGCCCTGCACCGGGATGGAGCTTTTGAGGTGTAAGGTGGTCAACACTGTTTTTAAAGCTGACCTTTTCGCAGGCAGCTGAGAAGGCGAACCAATGGAGCTTTGTTCCGAGCTCTGCTTGTCTAAAAGATGGTCTGGATAGGCTTATGCTTTGGGGCCGCGACCCGACGCGACTCCGACATTCTCGAAGCATTGGACCTTACTCAGATCTTGGGAGGAAGCCCAGCCAGGGCCAAAGTGGCTAAGCCATTGACTGGGCGGTTCCCAAGCGCTCTTCGCTGTATGCCATCCTAGCTGAGGAACTCCAGGCTGTGTTTGCTTCCAGGGGAAAACTCTTCAGAGTGCACTCAGCCGCTGAGCGGCGAACCCGATGGACCAGGATGCAGTATGGAGGGAGCGAAACGCTGCTCCCACTAAGGACCCCCCCGACTTGGGCAGCTTCGTTTATGCCAGGCCACGACATAACGCACAAGGCAAGGCAGGCCCAACTGTGGCGAATGCCATGGACCAGACACAAGTCTTCAAAATAGGATGGCATCAGAGGACAAGCTGCTTCCAAGGGTGAATACAGAAGGGTGTTACTGAGGCATCTACAAATGCCAACGTACAGAAATGAGCTCCCTTTGCAGCCTCTGCCACACCTCGCATGTTGGGGGTCGTTGGGAATCTTGGGCAAGGGAGGGGCTGCTCTCTGTGGATGCTGACCGGACATGGGTGCACATGGTCTGCGGGAACTGGGCTCCTTGCTAAGTCGGCGTTCCAAAACCTCAGTGCCGGGTGTCAATGTAAAAGGTCACAGCGACATGTCCACGGACATTTGCGAGAAAGCTCCGGGCACTCCGCTCCGTTTTACGCGGTGCCAGTAGCCAGCCACAACTCGGCATCCTAAAAGTGGAGCCAACACACTGAGGAGATCTTGCCACGCCGTCTGCCATGCAACGGCATGGTGCGCAACCCATGGCACAAATCATCATTGCGGCCGTCAAAGTCCTCACACAGCTCTCTTTCCTGTTTTGTTGTTTGTACCCCAATCCACGGACTTCGACTGCCGCGAAACTGACCGGTCATGCATGCTGGATTGGCATCGGCAACCTAGCCCGACTCCACGGCACCCTGCAGGCCAACAGTACTGTCGTTATCACAATAAAACTGGCGATTGTTCGGGGCCGGGGTGGGAAGGGCTTGGTCATGGCATTGTGGTACTCGAGTTAAGTGATAGATTGTAACAGTAAGGTGCAATGAAAGAAACGCCACGTCTGCAAATTTCTGTTCGGACGAATCCATCAGCACACATGACGCGGGGAAATGGCTCCAGGTGATTGCAAAGTTGCAGGAGCTGGCGGATGCCTGACTCAAAATGCACGGGCCAGCAGCCCAGCGATTTGTAAGGGGCCAGGAGCGCGTGTGCGGATATTGTTACTGCGCAAAAACATCCAGCAATCACCTTCGGTGCCTGCATGGACCTGAAGTAGCTTCGATGCTTCCATCTTATGGAGCCTTCTCGATGCTTTTCTCCAAAGCAGCAAGGTCTGCTTTCACATGTTCCAGAACGTCTGCGGAAATCTTGGAGGGAGCCAAGTTCAACAAGCTCTCGAGCGCGGCCTTCTTGTGCACCTGAGGGGCATTATCTTCCGAGGCCCGAAAAGCGGTCACGCATGTCCCCGTGAGATGCAGGAGCTTGCAGCCCAGCTTCGTGCGCCGGAGTCGGAGCCACAGATGGATTCTTGCCGGACACACAACACAGATCTCCGTTTCGGTCATGCAGCCCTGCTCTGGCCTTCTTTCGCTCGATGATTTCCAGCTTAGCAGCCAATGCTTCGGCTCGCCTTTGATGTGTGTACAACGCGGATGTGGTACAGCAATGGTAGCATTGTATGTCTTGGGTGCACCGTTTGAACTAGCTCCCGTCGAGTGCATGCAAACCAAGAGGCTCTTGGTGAGAGAGCAGAGCCCACTTTTGTAAGGCGGTTGGCCCGTCTTTACTCAATGCCAATAGACCTCAATCGGCACCAAGCAGCACGGTTCATAAAATGCAGTGCCTAACCGGGGACCCCCCCGCCTTTCGACACATTGGTATGCTGCATCTTTAAGGTGACTTCAGCGAGATCCGGATTCAGCTTCTTCAGGAAAGACAAAACGCCTTCCGTGCCAGCGACGGGCTGCGTCTTCAGCACGCTTCAAAGGCTCAGACAGGTTCAAGCGACTGCCTTTGTCGGTGACATGGCAGCCCGAGATGTCCAGGGTAAAGCTCTGAAGACATTCTGGCAGCTGTTGTGCCACTGTTGACAGGCTGGCATCGTCCAAACCTGTGAACCTCAAAGACTTTGATCAGGCCAGCTTCTTCATAATGCTCTTACTGGAAGGCATGCTGGACTCAGACCACCACTGCAGATCCAGCTTCAGGATCTCGAGGCTCTTTGGCAGGCTCTGCCTGGTATCCAAGCGCCCGCTTTCGAAAGGCAGTGGGTACGGATCACACATGATCACAGCAACTTGTCAAGATGCATGCCCATGGTGAGCACGTCATTGCTGGAGAAGTCACATCCGGCCAGGCTCAACCGCAAGGACCTGCGCCACCAGTCTCCTGCCGAAATGCCGAAAGGAAAGAAGGGAAAGAGCGAAGGGTAAGAGCTAAGGGTGCATGACATGCGACTGGAACTCGAGCCTTGAATACCTTTCGCCACATCGCTAAGTATGCACCTTGCACACGAACAAAGTGATGAATTGCTTGCTTACCTCTACAACTCCAGCGTGTGCTCAGAGCCTGGCATGTAGTCCTTGTCTCTGCTGGCTTGGACAAGGACGTTCTGCCAAAGCAGCAGCAGCAGGAAGCTCCGCAGCCGCCTATGCTCAGCTGTCGCTTTCTTCGACCCATTCGCAAAGAGCTCGTGATGACATGCGCCGCCTTGTCATCTTTTGCAAACCATCCGTGTCCTCCTCTGGCTGTGCGATGTCAACGAATCCCCGCATCAACCGCTGTCGTTCAACCTCGGATTTTTGATGAATATAAGCCGGATTCCTCTGAACTGGACCATGCGGACCTGTTACCAGCCTAACTCCAGCAAAGTGTCTGAAGAGAATGGAACCTCGGCCCTCGGTACTGAGTTAATACCCGGCATGTGGCTTCACTGCTCGTCTGAGTCTTGTTCAAGTTGAAGGCAAGGGCTTCCTTCGGTCGAGATGTCGCGACTTTCTCACCCTAGGCTCGTTTCTCAGCTTCACGGCCGGATGCCTTCATCACCTCCAACGGGAAGCTTGCTTCTCGGGAGTTTTTGGCACTGACCCCACTGCCGGGATAGTACCTTAAGACTTCGCACCAGGCAAGTCCAACAGAGTCTGGCATGTTGGAGAAGTGCTCTGGACTTGCAGCTTTGGAGCTTATTGGAGCATACTTCTGAAGTCGTCAGTCCACTTGTGATGATCTCCACGTCCTGTGCAGGACTTATCGGCGGCTCTTCTAGGATTCATCAAAGCCTGGGTGAACTCCGAATCGGGTAATATCCTGATTCATAGCCGCAATATCCACCGCGAGAGTCGAGGAGTCCAAGCACAGTGCCTACGCTCAGGTCAGTGCGATACACAATCCTTCAAGCCGTCTAGCATGCAGCCTAACCTAAGCCCAGCTCAAAGATAAGAATCATGGATTTCCTTTCTTGGGCTCTGACCCACTCATACGAGCACCAGGCGCGCGAAAAATAAACATGCGACTGTTGCGACGCCCCCATAACCAGGAGCACACGATAATTACTTGCCTCAGGCACCGGCGACGACAGCAGAAGATCCGATGACTCGGCCACGACTCCAGATGCATGTTGATTGCAGTGCAAGCTGCTCGAAGAGCTGCATGAGTATCTGCCAAACCGGACGTTGCGTGTGGCACCAGATCCTTAGGATTGCAGAAAAAAGGCTCCGAGTTTGCGGCGGTTCGCGCACTGAATCCGACAGCCAATCGGGATTAATCAGACCTTGCTTTCTCTCTTAATCTTTTTGTCGCACCCACCTGCCCCGCCCGCCAACCACAGCAAGCACCTTTATGCGGGCTGTCTTGCGAAGTACCTAGGTCCAAAGCTGCTTTTCACGGCTCGACCGGTAGTGAACCCCATGCCGTCCACTTCCTCACTAGCTCATTCATGTGGATTCCGGTGCGGTCGATGCTTTTCAATCCTGCGCATGTACAAGGTGCTGGCTGACGGCAGGCCACGTGCGGATCACGCCCACCAAGTGCATGTGCACTTGCAGTCACCTATGTGTGAAGGCATGCTCCTACGAGAAACTTCTCGGTTCAAGTAACATTGGCGCAGAGTTGAATGCTGATCCGGCTGTGAGCCAGCCACTGACTGGAGGAGCAGCTCTTTGAACGCTAGTGCACTTTCACACGCCGGAGATCGTGCAGATTATGACAAGCAAAGGATTCGACGGAGGAAGAGCTCCAGGTTTCCTCTCCCGCTGTCCCAACGACAGGTTCTTGCAGGATCTGCTGCGTGTTTTGGGTACGCTTCGCCAAACAAAGTCTCGCCCACCGCTGCCGGCGACCAAGCTGCTGGTGAAGGAGAACCCATCGACTTCGTCTTAGAGTCTTAGAGCCTACGCTGCAGGCCTCTTGGCACTCCTCCTCTTGGGAGCTCGGGTGAAAATGGCGAGGACGCGTCTCAGTGCACTTACGCGGGTGGTGCAACAGTCACGCCCAAAGCAGTTTTGCAATTGCACTTGCTCACGCAGTTATCCTGACTTTGTCGCGGAGGCACTGCCAGAATGCAACGCAAGCAGGTGACAGCCTCCCTTCGCCAAGTGCTGCGTAGCTCTGCGAAAGCCACTCCATATTACTCCATGTGACCGCGTTTAGAAAGTCCGAGTTCCTCTCAGCCCACGCTTTTGGCTCACGTGCCTGGCTTTGCTGGGAGGCTCATGAATGGCATGCGTACGATCAATGCATCGGTTCACGCTGGTCCATTTGTGCCCCACGGCATGTGACCATCTGGTTGACAAGGGTTGCAACGGCACTTGCCAGCAGCTGATGTGGAAGAGGGAGTGGAGAATTCCGGTAACACACTCCGATGCAGGCAGGATGCCGGATGCCGCTCACCTAGGAAAAGTTGTAACCATTGTGCCAGTGGTCACCACCAAAGTCTCCTGTCTGTGCACGATCAGGGCCCGTCCGTATCGAGTTGGGTGAGAGCAACAACTACTTGGCGGTGTTGTCGCTCTTCCTGATCTTCCTGCTTTCTCTTCCACTGACCCCTCTCTTCCCGTGCAGAGTAGAAGGCTGGCCTCTGCAAGGCATTTGATGAGGTGAATTGTGCCTTCTGTTGCTAAGATACTCCTATTCATGGTTGTGCTAGGCTCGTAGATTTGAGATTTGCAGTATTGGGCAGAGTCACAAACCATTGAATATTCTGCTGGGGAAAATGGGATTTATTTCGGACTTCAAGGATTGAAAAATACAAACAATTGATTTCGGTACGAAACCCTAGGTTTCGATGCAAAGTCACAAAGCACTGAACATGGTTCATTTTCGACGCAATCCCCGCGTTTCCTACTATTAATTATCCCGCTATTTCCTGAAACTATTGGAACAATAGGAGAAAATGAGACTAACATAGGATTTCTTTGCGAAAACCCTGGGTTTCGATGCGCAAATCAAAAAAAACCAACAATTCTTCCGGATTTTTCCGATTCCTAAGATATTCAACTTTGTCGCAAAAATGAATATTTCCAACGGCCTCTCGACATGTCTTACTCGTAAATTAGAATCTAAGGAAGCATTCCGAAGAGTAGCAGGGAATGGTAGCTCAAATGCACGCAGGTAAGGCCTTTCAATGTACAATTGACCCCACATCGGCGGAACAGCGAGGCGGACGCAGACGGCCCATCAAGGCAATTGGACGAGAAATCAAGCGCGTGATCGGAAGGCAAAGCAGCACGCAGAAAAAGCCAGAACACTTCAATGCTAGAGATGCGTATCGACCATGATTCACCGGGACATCCACGGCATCCATGCCTCGCTCCCTCCCATCTTTCTGCCGTGGTTGCTTGCTACATACGGCTGCTGATAGTGGCCATCATATCATAAAATCTAGAATCTAGAGCAAAAGACGAAGACCTCCCTCAGTCTAAGAACAGCACGTCAGTTATCTCTGATTGTAGGTAATTCTGGTTTCAATGCAGTAAGCCGTGGCACGTGGTGCCGGTTTGCAAATGCAAACAGCCAGTATCCAGTTCTTGCGCTCAGTCCCCGCACGGAGAGGTGTTGCCTCGGCTGTTGCCATGACACAACCCCGTGGACCCAACGACGTTCAACTGACGACATGTTAATTCTCCCCTTTGATGCCTCAAACACTCCAGGAACTTCTGCATGGGGTCACCCCAGAAATGGCTGATGAACCTCAGGTTCACACACGTGCCGGTGGCCTTTCCTGCGTGCGCCGCACTCTCACTTCATGCCAGGCCAGGACACGCACAAGAAGAAATAGTTGCAGACAGGGTAAAGCGCTAAGCTAAAATGACAAACAGAACAGGCGCAGAGTTGTGCGCAAACGTTGCAAACAGGCTTGGGCATTCCAGGCACAAAGCATACACGGGGTAGAGTTGCAACACGACGTGCAGGTGCTGGCAAGACGGCATCATGCAGACTCGACACATGATAGGGTTGTGCAAAGCAGACGTCAGAGTTTCAAAGCAGACATTGTACTCAGCCTCGGCCAGGAACGGCACAAAGCAGACGCTACGAACGCGGGTAGGAGCAGAGTTGAAGGCAAAACACCGCCGACACCCCGGACATGGACTAGATTGGATATGGGCCAGAGCTTTGCAAACATGCTCGGATACGCAAGGCGCAATGCATACTCGACAACAGGATAGGGGCAGAGTTGAAAAGCAACGTTGCAGACGGGCTTGAACAAAAGGCAAAGAGCATTTGAACAGCAGACGTGGCAAACAGGCTTGAAAGGAAATGTGAGCGACAAATGCAACACACACGCACACACACACACACACACGTATGGACAAGATGGGCCAAGATGCAATCAGACGTTGCGACCAAGCCAAACACCCAAGCAAACACGACACAGGATGGAGACATAGTTGCAAATCAACGCTGCAATCGCACAAAGGCGAGCGGCACCAAGCGGACATGATAAGGTTTTCCAACAGCTGGCACAAACGCACGAACAATTTATCAAACGACGGCTGAACCGCGTGCGACACCAACGGAAATCCTGCTTTCAACTGCCAGCTGCTACAAGCAACAGCTAAGCCAGCTCGTATGCTTACACCTCTTGCAGACTCTTCGTTCCCTTGCAAACTCTATATACATGGCGGGTATGTCAACTTGTGCATCGCGCTTTTCTTAGGTGCGGCTTGACTTTCATGTCATTGATGGGTGGCAGCTTGGCGTTTCGATCTGCCCTAGTCCTAGACCTGACCGTCCGCGGTGCCCAGGCAATCTGCTCTCCCTGTAAGGAAAACCCTCTGAAGACTGCGAATCTGGTGGAACATGCGTAATGTTCAGGGGCGAAGCCAGTTCGGAACCAGCTTTCTCTCGGAGAGGTGCTCCATCATGGCACTGTTGAATTCCCTCGCCAGCAGGGTGGTGCAACATACATGCGTCCCGATGCATGCATAATGCCAGGCCAGGCTGTGCTTTCGTTTGCTAGTGGCCTCGTTGCTGGCTTCACGATCCACTCATGGATGTTGTGAAAATCAAGTGCAGTCGCGGTCAAACCCCAGCTGTAGCACTGCCGTACCTTACGGATGCAAACAAGCTCGCATTCTGCCCAGGCTAAATAGACGCCCTGAGTATGCACTCTGCAGGCGAGCTGCTGCATAACTATTGATCTGCATGAGCTGTGGCATGTTTATGCTGCGGTTCTCAAGTCCCTCGATGTAAGCTTGAAATTTGAAGTGCTTGCCGACCTGGGAAGCACGACAAATATGTGTCGGAGGGCAGGGCCGGCTAGGCTAGACCCTAAAGTGGCCGTCAAGACAATGACTCAGCCGAGCGCCATTTTCACATTGCTGCCTTGGCCATGTGCGTGTCATGCACCGACTCTGCTTTCCAGGTGATTTAGTATGCAAAGATAGTGATGTTGGTGCCTGTGCCGATGCCACTCTAGTTTCTCCAGCGATATGGTGATTGACCGCATTTGAGGCCAGGTGTCCGGACCTATGCAGCTGCTGTGTTGTTTCCCAGTTGTCATATCTCACCACCGGACCTAGCTTCTGGTGGAGCAAGTGCAACCATTGACAATGTTTGAAGGACAGTCTGCCCCCAGTCCTCTCGGCGCACATTGCTTGCATACTCTTTTCTCTCGGGCACACTATACACTTCATCCAGGCAATTTCCTCTATATGCACATACATCACATATATATCTGTCTATCTATCTAGAGTAGTTTGCGCGGATGATACAGACTGTTCCTCGCAGTTGTGTTTGAAAGACTTACCCGCACGCAGGGAAGCATTGCCTAGTCGCACATCATAGAGGCACCATGCTTGGGTTCCGTAGTGCCTGAAGTTTGCACATGCGTGTTGCGGAAGCTCGTTTCGGGCTCATGGATTTCACTAGATTGAGGCTAATCTCATCTGCACTGTTCGGATTTTTCGGACAGCAGTCATCCCGGGCAACGGACGGCCAAGGTTTGTGGCTACGAAGTCTGCAGCCCTGACTTCTGAACGCCTGAAATGCTCCTTGCAATCCAAGGGTCGTCCCATGGGCCCCGAGGCCGGCGATGAGTATCGCTGGAACTCAAGCCGGACGGGAGCTGGCATCATCCTCATCTGTATGGCTTCGTGTGTATTTTGTCTGTTTGAATCTTGCTTTGCTGGCAAAGCTTCGACAAGGACTCCGTTCTCGAGAGCGCTTGCGAACTTGCTTGCGACTTCAGAGTGCCTCGTCGGCTTGAGCGTGTCTACTTTCCGCTGCCTGCAGAAGCACGGCCTGCGGGTCGTCTTTCGGCTCGATCCGCCCGGCTGCTCGGCCGCAGCTTCGGCATGCTGTGAGATCGGTTCATTGGTATCAAGACTAGGTGTGGGGCTTGAGTGGTAGCTTCCTGGTCCTGCAGCCGATGCACGGCGGCAACGGCTGCACTACAGTGCGCACTGTGACTTGCACCGGCTTAGGGGTAGTACGGTATTCTGATTTCTGAAAGGACAGCATCTGGAAAGCTGGGGAACGAGCCATAGAACATGAACGGAACTTTCATGACCGATAAGCTCTGAATGACCGATGCTGTCATTGCCGGGGTGTTGGCCAAAAGTGACCGCATGAGTGCCGCGGCCCTGCAGTTACCCAACGTTGACGAAATGCGATCCTACCCTGCGATGCATGGGCAGGCAACAGCCGTGGCGCGAGCAACCGTGCCAGTTGGCTCGACTCTTGATGAAAGGAAACCTTTCTTGGCGAGGACAACGCTTTTGCGAGTGAGGTCCTAGCAGGCCTGCAACTTCTGACCGATGCCTTTCGTCAAAAGGCTTGGCCAACCTTACCAAACGGGAAGTGGCGCCCTGGTTGGAGTCCTTCCATGCTTCCTGAGCCGCTCCACGCTGGCTCAGGTGGCACCGTGGCTCAGCTAAAGCGCCGAGCCTGCAGCTGATGGGCAGGCAGCGCGAGGCATGATACAAGAATCTGAATGAACTAACTATCCACGGTATGGACTTTTGCCGGCAATCCGTCGGACACAGTAGCTGCAAGCTTTCCAAATTCTGCACCCTCCTAACTCGAAGCTGCTGCGTAAACCTGTCATCTGCTTTTTCGTCTCTGTAACTCTGAAAGTCGCCAAACTCATCGCGAGACTTGTTCCGGAGGCCTGCCTGGACAATGCCTGAACAGCTGATGCAATACCTTCCCATGACAACGCCGAGCCCTTCGAGCTCTGAACAAGTTTGCAATCGGCACAGGCAAGCTGTTCTCCGCAGGGTCCGAGGCAGATACCGGCTGGTCCCAGAACCTCTTGCGAAACCGACAGCACTCCAAGTGCATGCTCTACAGCCCTCAAGTGACAGTGAAACATCGGCCTGCGACTGTGACAAAGCTTCTGCTGCCAGTGCTGACAGGAGCTCTGAGCCTTCAAAAGACAGTGACAAATGCAATGCTTTCTTGGGCTTGAGCGTGGCTTCAGGTAATGCACAAGTATGGCCCGAGCCCCACTCGCCGGATCTTGCCAGCATCTGTCGCAAGGCAAGAAAAGCTGACGTGAAAAATCAGAGACGTGGTTTGGGAACAGCATAACCCTCCCTCCGGCGGGGTTCTTCTTTCGCAGGGTGTGGGGTGTTGGGAGATGTGTTGCTGCCTCTTTTGGGGGGGCTTGTGGTTGAGGGAGCGTGTGGACTATCACTCGACGGATGTGGCCTCGAGGCTCGTTTCAACTGCGAGTATGGCGGCTATGCCGTTGGTGCCGGGTTGTCTGTAGAAGAGGGGAACCACGGGAACCTCGCTTCCTGCCGAAATAGTTTTCCAAAGCTCCACTCCCCGAGAGCGTTCCAGTCTGCTGGGCAACCCTTACAAATAATTTCAGCATGGACGTTGCAATCGCAAAGTTCGAAAAAGTCTCACGGAAGTGGCAGGAAGCATGGAAGACCTGCGGAACACCAGCACGACATGGGGAGTCACCGAGCCAGGGCGTCGGTGCCATCAGCCACTAGCTGCAGCTCAATTTCGCGCGGTCTACCTGGAGTCTACCTGCATAGCCTGCTACGCCGCCTCACATCATTGTGCCTGCCCCAGCCCATGCATGTTTGGCAAAATTTTGTGGTGCGACTGTTGCAACGTGCTGCCGTGGACTGAGGCGGTAGTCTTGGGACCTGGAAGGGTGCTCCAGAAATGTAGGGCTAGTAGTGCTGGGTTCAACTGTTTGGGGTCTACATGGGTCCACGTTGTCATCATTGGCTCGGGCCCGGTCTGTACCATGCAGTCAGAGCTATTACGACGAAGTGCCGGCAGAGAGGATGGGCCTCCAGCAATTCAACCAGGCGAGCCGGCTGCAATCCAATCGGTGCTTTCTGACACAACAAGACTTGGAGGACCACCTGGCCAAACAGGATCAAAGACATTCTACTACAAGTGGATCAGACAAAGCCTTGGTATCGTTCAGGAGCTCGGAGAGAGTCGCATCTGCAGGAAGTCGATCGGTATTGTGCATACCGAGCGTTGCAAGAATGCAGAGCCGGGACAATCTCGGATGCCTGATTCGACTTGCTGCAATGCCTGATGTCGAGGGGGTGTCGATTGAAGACAGTGCACTTGGGTGGCATGCTCAGCAGTAGATACCGACAATCCAGGCGCTGCGCGAGTAACAGCTCAAAAAGGTCGGGGTGGTGATGTCCATGGCCGTCCACTGCCTGATGAGCAAAACCCCGCAGCGCAGGCTTGTGTCTAACGGTTATTCATGTTAAATGCGAGGCCTCTGCCAGCAGACTTTGGAGAAATTTTTGAAGGGAGCGCCCCTTTCACGACGCAACGATGTTTTCTTAGCCTAACCCGGGCTGTGAAATTGGGTCGGACACTGGATATCCTGCATCGGTGGCTGCCTCCCATGCTGAGCAGCACGATCGTGGTGGCACTACGATGCACTGGTATATAGCTGTGCTTGTCGACATCTTCGATTTTTGCGAGTCGAGCGCGACAAACAAGCCAAGCGAACAATCGCAGGTAGCCAGGAAAAGGAATGCTACTCACACATCGTGGCTTCAGACACGAGGCGAGATCGATGAAGCCATTCCCCTGGCACCAGTGCTTGAAAATCGGTCCTCCCTGAGAAGGGTGAGGCCTGCAAATCCAACAAGTGCTAGCCAATAATTCTGGTCGACATGCTGTTGCAGTCTGTCAGTCTTTACGTAAGGCTTGCTGCTTGCCATTCGTTGTCGGCTGCAGACTGCAAAAGCTCAAGGTAGTCGCCTCCCGCCAGGCTACAACATCTAGGAAAACCAGTTCTGGACATGGAATTGCAGCTTATGAGAAATCTTCCCTCGACATTGTCATAGACTTTTGCACCTTGGATGGCCGCCGACCATTCCGAACTACCAAATTGCAGGGGCAGGACTGAAGCCTGCCTTCTGCCAGAAACAATTGCTCTTTGAGTGATGTACCTGTACAGTTCACGGTCGGGCGTCATCGTTCACATCCGCCTCGGTCTCGGCAATACTTCGGCTTGCTGTCAGACCACTGAGACTAAAGCCTGCGCACTTTTACGTCATGCTATATTAGTCACAAAAAATCAATCATAACCAATCACATGATGGACGCTGCAGCTTGAAAGCCATATTGTGTTTATCCGCCTTGCAACTGCCGGGTAGTCGCAAAAGACGCAGCTGTCGCACTCCAGCAGTCATGCTCAAAGCATGGACTCTGAACAAGCTTTCTGCCGGCAAGACTGTACCTGCGTGACTGGCAGACCGAGAATCAATCTCCAACGGATCTTCTTGGCAACGATATGGACAGCTGTCATGTGCAGCATCGACCAGCCAATTCTTGATGCAGGTCGCCTGAAGAGGAAACAACGCGCTCCAGGGTCTCTGCTCTCTGCAGTTGGGAATCCTCAAAGCCTGCTCTGCACTTCCTGCCGCCGAAGCAGCATGAAATACATGGCCGCATGCAAGTCGAGTAACCTGAGTGGCCACATCTTCAGGTCTCCTCCACTTCAAACCACTTCCCGTAAGACCGTGTGCAAGCAACGGCAACCAACCATTTACGAAAGACTCGTTGCTACAGTCTAGCGATGGGCGCTCCCGATGAAGTTCGAAGCAATTTGGTTGTGATCACCGACTATCTCAAATCATCCGTGCTTTGCCTTCTTGGACCTATTCGCCTCGCCACTCACACTCGGACGCACTTGCTTGCAGCACCGAAGGACTGTGCAATTTGGCTCGAAGTCGCTGAGGCAAATGACGCAATTCTCCTGGAGCCTGCATGCTCTGGGTTACGTCGGCATGCACCACTGTCAGGAAGTCAAGCAAAATCTCTTATCACCTTGTCAAAAAAAGCAGCGCGACACCGCACGCAGGCTTCATTCGGTATCGGTATGAGACTTACAAGCAGGAATCGTACTTCTTGATTCGTGCAGACACTCCATTGGCGGCCTGAAGCGCTCAGTCTGACAAGATGAACTTCTGTGAATCTCTCATATAAGCCCACCTGTCTATACACATGGGCTCTCCCAGTAGCATGTGCCTGGGCAGCCCCAAAGGGCTCGGCATGTCTTTGTACGCAGCAGTCGGCAACTTCTTCATGCAAGCGGATCGAGCTTCCGCATTGCGAGAGCGGACTGCTTCCTTGGTTAGAAAAAAGCTGGTGCATTCCTCCACGCTGTCATCAAATTCTGCAAGGCAGCCAAAGCTCTGTCATTTGCTGCTGCATGCGCACAACCTTCGCCCATGTACAGGAAGCAAGCATGACCTTAGTCGAACCAATTTTTCCAGATTCTGCGTGCAGCATGCTCCGGCATGTGAGGGCTGACCATGCACCCCTACCAGGCCGCGCCAGTATCCCTGTTCACGGCAAGCGGCCATCATTATATCAATTCCGAGGATTGTGAATCCAAATCCCTGCGGTGTTGCTACTTTCGAGTGCCAGGTCATCACGATAAATGTGGCATGCAGTCCCAGGAAGATGACCTGCAACTTTCGAGATGGCTGCTGGGTACGTTCGCAACCGACAGAATTCACCACGCGCATGGCTTTCGACAAACATGGGAAAGCAATTCTAGCAGGTCCCAAGATGGAGAGACCCGGCCTTGATAACGAGATAGATGACGAGCATGGTTGACAAATCCTTGTCAACAGATGCAGCTGAACATCCATCCACGTGGTCCGAAAGAGCTGTGGCTTGCTCGGACCAAGTTTGAGATTGCGCGCGAACTTGCAAGTGCAATCCGTTCAGTCTTTGAGTTTGTCTCCTGATGTTAAGGTATCACCGAGCCGAGTGTCGCTTCCACCTCTGGTAAGATCAGATGTGACCATGTGGACTGCGAGCCATAGGAGGCTGGCAAGAGTGGCCTTGAGTATGAAATGCTTGCAGAGCTGTCGTTCTAGTGCTGTCTTCTCGGGCTCCGACGAACGACAGAATGGAAGTAATGAGCACCACTGTCGGGAAAGATACGACTACACCTTGCATGCCCCACTCTTGCAGGTAAACGGCTCAGCAGCGCACACACCACCAGTGCAGCCCAAGCTCCGTTACAATCTTGCATGCTTTCTTCCCTAAATTTCCAGTCTCGACACCTTCGAGCAAACGCGGTCTTGACTTGAGCACCATCATCTTCACAAAAGCATGACTCAGCCCTGTCAGCTGCTCTTCTCCAAGTCGAGGGGCAAGGAGGCTCTGTGTCGTGTATTAACCAGGGAGCCCTCGGCCATGATCGAAGTGAAACTTCCCAAAGTAGCGACCTCGGGTGATGCCACACAGTCCACAACGCCAGGAACCAAAAGGCCGGGCATCGGACTGTGAGGAGGCCGATCACCAATCGAACTTTCATGACGTCTTTCCTGCAAGTTTACTGTAGTAAAAAAGTTAGACAAATTTTAATGGGGGCTTGTGCTTCGTTGAAGCTACGAGTAGAAGGCTCGCCATGTCATGGTGAATTCTCGCACTTTCACATTTTCGTGCGCGATTTTCAATGCCAAAAGAGATCTTTGAGGTTGTGGCTGACGGCTGAAGAGATCGACACTAATGGCCTGACTGTGTCTTGCTCAATGAACGGACTGCCACAAAAGGCCACTCACATGGACATGACTCGACCATGACTTCGCCGCCCGGCCCGGCTTGTTGTAGGTAGACAAAAGACGTGGGGCAGAAGGCAATGACGCCACCGTGCAGTCCTGATGTTTGTCTGGAGCACACCATCCGCAAACCTGCAGTGTTGAATCAAACATGGATTATGCTGTAAATTTGGCGTTCTGTGCGACAGCAGCTGAGCAGTCTGTGTTCGGGGTGTGGTGGCGGCTAAGCCAACTTTTGCTGGTCAAGCCGCCTTCGCTGAGTCCATGCTTCCGGAATCATGGGCCGCGAATCGCAAAGCGATGCTAAGCGAGCTGGGACTTCACCATGGCTTCGGGCATGTGCCCGACAGGCTTTCGAAGCACACTAGGTCCACTAGGTCACTAGGCAGTCTCCTTGCACTTGAGCTGCGCTGTTCATGGCCAAACCGTAGACATGTTCTGAGCGAGCTGATCTACTTCCACCGTTCGATGATAATATTGACCAAGCTAGTCGCTTATGCATTCAATTTCCACTGTTCTCTCCCGCAGAGCATCTCTCTCTGCTTCGGATATTTCGGTTAAGAGGGGTGTACTTGCTGCCGAAACCCGAGACAGCAGACGAGTCAGGCAGCCAGACCGTTGAGGGACATCTCACGTGACTTCGTGAAAGTCTGACAGCAAGCTTGCAAATCACAACCGAGCTGACCAAAATGCGCGCTGCAACACGGAATGGCCGATCGCCTGATGCGACATGTCCAGGCAATAACACCAAGCAAAGGCATCTAGGTACTGCTACGTAGGCTGGCCGAGTCCATGGCCCAACATCGAGAAGGAAGATCCTGCGGCCTACAGTGTGGGGTCTCGCGTGTCGCACCGCACGATCCGAGCACATCACTGCCGGCCTCGAGTTGGGATAAGAAGTCTTGAAGGCGTTGTCGTAGGGTTGGGCTCAGCTGCTGTCCTTCCATGCATGTACGCAGCCGACAACAGAATCCCGGCACAAAGGAGCAGCTGCTAGGTGTGGGAGAGAAAGGGTTAGGTGGGAGCATGCTATGCCCAAGTAACTGGGAGGATGCTGTTTGTTCTAGCATGTTGCGAGTCTCTCTTCTTCAACAGCATAAACAAGGAGTTGCAACGCTCCCCCAGCTTCGAGGGGGGTGCCGTTGTTCGGTGTTTGTAAGGGTTCTCGAGAATGATAGCAGTGGCTCTATCCTCTACCTGACTGCGGTAGTACATCGCCCTGGCGAGCCTGGTTTCCCTGACTGCTTTCTTCGCACAAACAAAACCATGGAGTTACGGCGCTCTAGCAGTGAGGCCCCGGCCATACTCCCTCCAAATCGGAACCCCCTCAACCTCCTGGTCCCTGCTCTCAAAGATCGTCATGCAGTGCGAGCTTGCCCAGGGTCCCATTATGATCGGAATGAAGTTTGAACGTTCCCCGGCCCATCTAGAATCGGCTGGTGAAGTGAGGTCCCCGCAGTGTCCCCTGCCTGCACCCTGCAGAGCTAAAGAAAGCTGAATTGAACAACGGTACATAATCATCGTTATGACAAGTAGGAAGCCTCAATCCCGACACATGCACAGACGACGCATGGATGGTTCCACAACTGGGGAAGGGGTGCGCATGCCCGGGGTCGCTGTCAATGACTCCGCCCATCGGGCCGACAAGGACAGTAACACGACTATTCACGCTGTCACTCTCTGCCTGCAGCGTTTTTGGGCCCTTCCATCGCCGTTGGTTGGCCGTGCAACAGGAGTCTGACAGTCTGGAAGTTGCAAATGCCCAGGGGTGTGTTTCGACTTGCGCCTCACACAAACAGCTGGCTGGGTGGATGCCTTAAGTCGCATGGCCACGCGGTGGCTTCGCGCGCTTGGTGCCAACTGGACAGGCAATGCAGGGTACACCCAGGTTGGAAGCGTCAACAGGAGTTGGGCCAAAACCCTTGCGAGATCCCCTTTTGAAGTCAGGACGCGCATGGCCCAACGGCCTAGCAGCAAAGCACCAAGCACGATCGACCACGACATCCAGCAGCCACACGTGCCTGTGAATCCGCACTAGCAGCCCTGATTCGCAGGCATCGGAAAACTTGGCCCATATCCTGCCGTTGCACATGCTCCTCACCGTTGCTGTCCACGGCCTGGTTGAGAGTTCTCAGTGAGTTGTTGCATGACCACGACCCCCACCCCAACATCTTCCTCAAACCCGACTGCCCTGCATTCCTAAACCTCCCGCCACGACCACCACCACGAGGTCTAACATCGGCAAGCTGAGCATCTGCAGGCGGATGTTGCTAGTGCCCTGCCCGGCCTTCCTTGACTCCGCCCCTCTTCTTCTTCACACGACTTTTAACTCGTGTGCAGACGATCCACACAACGACTCGTCAGGTCAAAGGCTAGCTGAGCAAAGGTTGTGACAGGAACACTGGTACTTGCTGCCATGGTCAGTGTTGGACGGCACGGCGGCACTGCACCAAACAAGCAAAAACAGCCAGAGCATTCTGCACAGCCACAACCGCAAGCATGCGGAGCGCCTGAAGCTCGCCAACCGTGCAGCAGAGCAGCAACCTGGAAGGATATCGAATTTGCTTGCCACAGAGGCAGTAAAGCAAGGAACACCCAAGAAGTACACGGATGTCGCAGCATCATCTTGTACAGCAGGAAATTGGCAAGCCTACGTGGTAATTGCACGATTAAACAGCCTATGCATCTACGTTCACAACATGAGCACTCAGGATGCCTCTGCTGCAGACATCAGTGCCTCGCGAGGTGCAAAATGGGTTTTTTGGGTCAGTGCAAGCAGAGGGCTCGCAGCGGCTCCCACCTCCAGTACACTGCGCGGCCGAATCCCAGCATCTGCCTGTAAGTACCCAGTACAAGGAAGAGCGCTCGGTCGGCATCCATCATGCATCCAAGTCGCAAGTGTTTCCAAAGCAGCCGCAAGGTCGGAGAAGGTCCTCGCGAGACGCCCGCGAGATGAGCGACAATGGAGCAACCGCTAAGACTGAGATCGCCACAAACTTCGGGCGGAGTCTTTCAGGACAACTCCCAGGCACCTCATGTAGCGTCGTTGATCGACTTTGTGGCGCAACGCATGCCAGTCTGTTGCTGCCTTAGGATCGGATCTAGCACAGCCGGGGCCACAGACCTGAATGTGCTTGAAACCTTCGATGTGATTCAACGTCACTCAGCCTTGCCTCGCGGATGAGCCTTCTGAATTACCTGCCAAACTGACGGCGGGCTGCACACAGTCTGGCAAACAAGACTGCTCCGAGTCGTGCCTGCCGGCAACAGGCCGGCATATCTTGCTAGCCTCATGGTGGCTGCACGCTGCAGATTGACGGTTGCAATTGAAGCCCAGCTGAAAAAAAACTCGTTGTACGTGACCACTTCCCAGGATGAAGGTCACAACACCCTCAACCTGGGGAATGGGGAATGGGGAGCTTACGGTCACTGCCACTTGAAGTGCAGTCGATGCCTGAGCCCTTCTTCGGCGTCGGAAGTTAACCCCGGCTGGTTCTTTCTCCCGAGTGCTTGTTCCCAATTACAGGTTGTTCGTCTTCCGGTGTCTACAGAGGCGTAGGCGAGTAACTTGTGCTAATCAACCTATCAAGATGGCCGCATAGTCATCGACTCTTCGAGGATTTTGACGAAGGTGGCTGGTCCTCCAAGTTAAGACGGTCCCGAAGGCAAGCAATCCCCTACCCTGGCCAACAGCAACTGACAGCATGGTGCCGTGCTGGCCACATTACGCAACTCAACGGTACAACTCGAGGCCGGATCGATCGACAGAAATGAGGTCGAACCCAGAAATGGACGACGGTCACAGTCTGTGCTATTGAACGGTGCAGTCGACATGCCAAGCCAAAAGCAAAGCGGCTCACCGCTGTTCCGTGCGTGTAGGGCTTGCCTGGTCTTTGCTGTAAAGATGCCTGCGCAATGCCAGCAGGCAGCCAAACGAATTCAGGCGATGACAACACCGTTTAGCAACTGGAGAATGACAGCCCCCGGGCTGCTTGCAATATCGCAAACCTTGCGGAATTTTAGCAGCTTTGGAGCCACCGGGAGAAATCACGCAAGCATTCGCAAGCAAAATGCGTTCACAATGTAATTGTCAATGGTCGTCAGCAACTTCGAACATCCTATGCACTGGTTGTCTGATAGCATTCTATAAGTAACTTTCCCACGAGAGAGGCTCACACAGCACATGCTGACATTTGCAAGCCACAGTACAAAGAAACATGCTAGATAGATAAGCAAGCAGCAGTCTGGCAAGACGTGCGCCGTCATGCCTCCGCATTTTGCGAGCATTGAAGCGATGTGGACTGCGAATGGGCATGGGCAACCGTTGGAAACACAAACGTTTCTCCTTCCAGCTCCATCTTCGTTTGCTGCACCCAGAGACTGTAACTCCTGCCACAGCAGTCCCTGCTGCAGAGATATGACTTTATTGCCAGCCTGGTCTGTCCCGTGTCCTCCAACAGGAGGTCCAACAAGCACCTTGGACAAACATGCAGAAGTTTCCTTGAACAGACGACATGACTCCATGACTCATGCTGCAGCTGAGCTTGCCACCCGCTATCCGATCCAAATGCGGACTGCCTCCCGGCTGCCGACGGGTCATCGACGTCGCCTCTGATCGGATTATATATATATATATATTTTTTTT
>CAJNDV010015114.1:2113-43781 GCA_905221635.1 Symbiodinium sp. CCMP2456 | reverse complement strand
TATATATATTTTTTTTTTTTTTTTTTCTGTTTTTTTTTGCCTCCCGTCTGGCTAGGACGAACCTACGATGCAGGGCCCCCACTGAGCAATTTACATTGAGTGACTGTGTGGAGACGTCGACGTGTTTGTAGCGTCACCCGGACAAGATCCCTTTCGGGATACTGCGTGCCTTCTCGGCATCAAGAACTCAAAAACATGCAGGACACGCTACCCACTTACAGGCATCCGCTCTCACCTCCAGCCATCAGTCTATCAGTCCATCACACTTGGCGATCCCACAACAGCACTCGGATTATTTATTAATGTCTTAATGCCGCCCCCATCTGCTAGCGCCACGGTTGTCTAGGGCTATGCTACGCCATGTTTCTACTTTCCATGTCTTCAGCATCAGTTCCTTACCATCACAGTACTGAACTGAACTTCCTGCACATGCACTGCGTTCTTCGACTTTCCGAATTACCCCAAAATTTCGCCATGCCGCAAGGGAAATTCGTGACAAGGTGCGGGTCATGTGTGAAGCTTTCACACGCCAGATAGGGGGAAGCATGTTGGCCGTGGTTCTGAATCTCTGCTGGTCTCGTCAGTGGTCGTCCTGGTCGTCGTGCTGGTCCCGGTCTCCTGGCCCTCCCGTGGACCCAGGTGCGTGCGGGGGTGCGCGCACAGGGGCTTGCAACGGGTTGTTGTGATGGATATGCCGTATGGTTCGATTCCACTGTTTTGGGATCTACGCTGACGTGATTAGACACAGTCTGGAACGCAGCCCTCACCCCCAACCGCCAAACGAACATGCAGTTGAACACGGGCACAGAATGTAAACTTGGCAACAACAATGCAACAGGGATATCTTCGTCTATGCAGACCTTAGAGCATATTTGGGGATCAATCCGCATGTGCGGCACAAGTACAAACGCGCTGAAGAGGATGTTCCGGGTTTTCATCTTCGGATTAGGAGGAGGCCTATAGACTGCGCCGCCAATAGCATTTGTTCCATGACCTATGCTGCAATGTGGCCGTTCTTCCGACTTGAACAGAGCTCTACCCTGGCGCCTCTTTCCCAGTCATTGCACACTATACCAACGGACACTTTCGTTGCCTGTCGCCCCGTCGCCGGCCAGCTCCTTGAGACATTGTCGGCTCTGGTCTGCACAGACAACCCAGGTGAGTCCCTGGAGGCCTGAATGGATGAAGCCTGCCTCGGAGTACAGGTGTTGACACAACACAATCGGCGCCTAGGTGATTCAACGCTCAAGCGCCGAGCACGTTCAGCAGTGACCTCAATCAACGAGCTAGTCCTGTGCGGCGATGGGCCATCTTGTGCGGGTGTCTGCCAAAGCTCCCAGCGGTGGTGGTGGGGCAGCCAGTGCAGCCGTCTGAGACAGTCGCGGAGCACATGGAGCACTGAAAACTCAAGAGATGCATGTTGAGCTTTTGAGCCTCTTCGTCCTGGCCCTTAGGCCCCTCGCATGTTTTGTTCAACGGAAGTGTTGTCTCCAACAGTCTCTGAAATTCAGGGTGGGTTGGAGTTGTGTTCAAGCTTGGGCATGCGGAGGTTGGGATGCATCTGCCTTGTTGTGTCGGTCTCTCCATTGCGTAATATGAGAGAACGCTAGATGCTAAACAGTGGGAAGCTTTCATGTTGCCTTGCCGCTTCAAATTATGTTTCAGAATGTCCGTGCCCTAACATCCGAGGCTTGTTAAGCTCCGGCGCATCGATGCGAGCCTTGAAGAAGTGTCGAGTCTCCTCTGTAAGGAGATCGAACGGAACAGCCTCGCTCGTTGTGCATCACCCCATTCTGTGCAATGCTCCACACCACATTGCAGCATCGTGAGGGCTCTACGCGGTCAAGCAATCCGGCTCTTGCGAAAGGCAGAGCCTCAGGTGAGCCGCCAAGGCCTTTTGTCACATTGGCGCGCGGAGGACAGAGTCTCGCACGAGATCTTGCAGCTGCAAAGCTGGTAGACTTCGCGAGAGCCTGCTGAGAAACCCAACTTCGATCGAAAGCCCCGCTGAAGTCTGCGAATCTTTCCAGGCACACTCAGCTTGACACGTGAGTAGTGCCAACCCCACTTGCTCATAGAAAGCAGTTGCCTGCCAAGCCAGGCCGAAGTCAATGCAGCTGATCTCGAACTGCAAATTGCACCAACACAACTTCTGACAGCCTGGAGTTGAAAAGACTCGGGGCACTGCCTCAGTTGAGGTGTTGGAAAACCAAAAGCTCAGTAACGTCATGAGGGTTTCCGACAGGAAAAGCAGCGACGTTGGCCCATCGCCTCGGTTCGAGATTTCAACCGCTCGCTGTTCACAGACGTACATTATGGATGGGAATAAGCCTTAGGAAGGGTAAAGAGTAAAGACCCGACTATACATACACGCGTGCGGCAATGCGAAAAAACAGGCGTGCATGAGGAGAAGAACGCCGGATGCCTCGTCGATCTTCCGGTTCTGCTGCAAGCCGCAGTGTTCTCGGTTCCTGGACGGCAACATGCAAGATTTGGAGCCGTGCCGATGGCGCTGATCATCAATGGCTTACCTTGCGCGCACAAAACCTTTTTGTCCATCAGGTGGGGGGCAAGATAATTCGGTATGTGATTGACCTCAACAGGTGCCGTGTGAAACATTGCGTTCAGGCGTACCTAAGCGAACACACGCAGGCGGAATGCACATAGTACTGAACCTTGCGCGAGAATTCGTTTTGTGTGGCAGCCTTGCCTGAGTTTCTTTGCCATGTCAGAGCGTGATGAGTAAACCCAGTGCATGTCCATGGCCGTTACACCCTGGATCAGCGATCCAAATTTGAGGCATGCCGTTTCTGATGCACAAGCCGGTTTCAAATCTCATGGCCGGTGCCGGTTTGCCGGTCGGTTTATAAAGACTGTACATCAGAGATGATGCGCTTCACCATCTCATCAATGTCGACGAAAAGGCTAGTGGTGAAGGGGCCGCAGGTGGACACCTCGTATCGCCACGGCGGACCATACGTTGAATCGCGATCAACGAGCACATGGACCGGGCAGTCCTGTCAGTTGGATGACATCCCACTCCAAAAACAAAGCCAAGGTAGCCTTAATGGATAGTTACTCCCATGTTAGCCGTTAGCCCTCTCTTGTGCCTTCAGTATGCAGGGTTCGCTTGTGCATGACCATGGCAGGCGAAGTGGTGGATTTACCAACCAAAGTCCCAAGGGCCGGATGCCCTTGGAGACAAGTTCTCGAGCGACGGCAAAGGCGATGAAGGCCCCGGTGCCAAGTCCCACGAGAGCCAACGGCGCGTCCCCAGCCTTGGCATCCTTGGTCACAAGCCGTCACACATGCTCAACCTTCTGGTGGGTGGCCTTTTAGAGTCAGCTGCGGCTCCTCCAAGAATCTTCGAGCCATTTCTTGCGCATCAGAGTCTCGCTTCTCGTCATCGATGATATCCTGTCCGAACACAGGTGCGAGCCGCATAGATTCTTGCATGAAGCAAGTGTCGCCATCCTTGCTCAGCAGTTGTCGTGAAGGGACGTCGGCACTGTCGCAGTGCCATTGAATGCGCGATTGCTCGTCAGTGAAACTTACCTGAGATGAGGAGGGCATGCAAAAGGCACACGCTCTGTCGTTTCTCTGCCAGTTATGCAAAAGCCTTACAAACTGGGCAAGCATGGAGGCTCGACCCCCTTGGTCGACGACCTGTCGTACCAAAACCTCGTGCACAGATCCCAATGGACGAGGAATGCAGAATCGAAGGCCAACTAAGTAACTAGTCTCTGGACGCACCTTCCTGCGGGGCTTCCGTCAACAAGGGCTTGCTGGGTCTTTGCAAGGGAGGTCACGTGTCACGGACTAGTTGCTTCCAAATTGCACCTTGAACGTCAATGCCTGATGAGTCTGCTGCAGCCGCTGCAGCCTGCTGAAAAATCTCAGGCGATGCTTGGCACACCTGCGCCAAGAGCTCCAGCCGCTGAATGGGCTTGGGAGGCGTGCCGCCGCTGACAAACGGCTCTCCCTGGCTTTCGATAGGCTCGCCTCTGGCTTGCATCGCCTAGGTCAGCGCAGATCACCGCAAACAAGGGCACTGAACGAGAACCTTGTGCCTTCCTCTGGAGATATCTTGGAGGAAAAATAGAAGCAGGAAGAGAAACTGAAGCTAGCTGCTATTGCCAAGACCGTCTGAATTTAGGTTTGACCAGGTTCTTTCTAGGGTGCATGTGAATTGCAACAGCGCGGCCACAGTAAGGGTTTCGGTGGGAGAGAAGCAGACCGCCAAGGAACTTGTAGGGCTTCAATGGCCTTTGGAAGGTCGGCTCCCACGCCCACGGGATCCGGCACGACTAACAATCGCCTGCTTTGTTGGGGAACGTGCTTTAGCATCCAGTTGCGCATCTGGCATCGGGCCTCTTCTCTGCCTTCGGCTGGCTTGGAGCTGATCGCTGCACTGGCAGCCAAAGCTTGGAGCGCACTGCATTGTCGCTGTGGTCCGAGGGGGTAAATTCTCTTCCCTTCTCCATCGCATCCAAGAAGCCTGTAGCTCAGTTGGCTCAGTCATGACAGTGCATGCAGGAATTTCGGCAATTTCACGAGTACATGCAGACAAGCTTCGTGCGAAACGCCAGAAAACCTTCTGTCTCAGCAACTTCCCTACACACTGTAGTATGTCATGCTACGCTCCAAAACACACTTTTCCGCCTAGGAGCTGCCTGCTCTTTCTTCAAAATCGGTGGCTTGTGCCCGTCATGATGGACGATCACTTCCCTGAAGTTTGGATGGATGAACAATGGAAGCTCTTCATACTCCATGTACCTCGGCGTGTGCGCAAATTAAATTGCAGCCCCCTGCTGGCATGAGGAACGACGGCATTCAGGATGCAGGCCCGCCACGGATGGTTTTCATCCGAATTGCTCCAGCTACAGATCGTTGGAATTTGCAAAGGCGCCTTGATGCGGTCTTTGCCCATGGGTGAAAGGTGCTTGGGCGCCGTGCTGGTAAACAGCATGAGGAAACGGAATGCCTCCTTGCAGCGGGGAAGCTTGCCTAATTCTCACCGCAAGCCATTGTGCACAAAACCGTTCCTTCAGGTCCGGATCTCCCTCAGTCGCCAAGCCGGCGACGTGCACAAGGAACTCGCCACCCATGTCGAAGCCCATCGCTCCGTCAAATGGTCCATTCCTCGATCCGGCGACTGTGACAAGCGCTTTATTTAAACACGCCTGCATTCATGTATCGGATTCATCGAAGCCTCTCTCGGAGGAACGTCTTGAATTCCTTCAGCGTCTTGTCGAAGCCCTCCCATGTTTCCCGCTGACAATTTGCATAGGGAAGGCGCTCGAAGTAAACTGTGAAATTCGGACCAAATGGCTTCAAAGAGAAGTCGCCATTCCATCCGAGTGGTACGGCATGTGGGCCAGTCCAAATCGTCCACTCAAGCTGCTTCTTGCAAGGCATCTCTTTGAAGGTGCTGTTGAGCTGCATCTGGGCGACCTGAAGGCATGCAATAAGTTAGGTGTATGACTGCGTGTGGGTCGCCGGGAGTGAGTCTGAGTCTTGTGTCCTTTGTTGCACGCACGCAGTGTCGAGAATCACCTACCGCGTGCTACAGACCTTAAGTAATGTTCAGCGCTACAGCTCGCTACGGCTGCGTGCCCAAATGGGGCGGCGGCCGCGGTGTCTCGATGGTCATGTTTTGCAGTGCAGCTGTTGGTGCATTCACTTTTGCAGTTACCAGATGCAAAACATGACCCTGGAAATCATCCAGCAGAGTCAGAGGGCAAAGACCACAGACTTAGGAGACGAGAGGGCCGGGTCAGACTGGAGGGCTGGTATTGAGTGTGTGTGTGGGTGGGTGGGCGTGTTTGTATCGCGTGAAGTTCTTCTTCAACACTCACAGGCAGGCACAGCCAGGTGAGGAATCCGATGCGACAAGACGATACGGCATTCGGGAGTGAGAAGTCAGGGCCAGTAATGTCCGCATCAACAAGGTCGATAACGTAGCTGCAGTACGAGTTGTAACACATTCACCTTATCGTAAGGAACAAAGATGCCGTCGTGCACCGAGTGGCCGTCTTGCTGACACCTCCTCCATGCAAGTATAACATCTTCATCTTCCCGTCTTTTCCGAAACATCGACTCGTTGGTGCGGGAAACACTTTGCTCGGAGGCACAAGGTGCCGCACCTGCGCAGGTGCACCAGCCAAAGGTTACCGGATCGGGTTCCACCCCCACAGGATCAAGGCTGTTGTCATAACGAAGCCATGGCTCCTCTTCTGCAGGTTCTGGGCTCGCTGGAACCCCTCCCAACGTGGATGCAGGCTGGACTAGGTCCTTTCCAGCAACCTGGCCACGAAGACTAGCAAATATGCAACAAGCAAACTGCAGCTGTTTTGTAGAACATCGACATCTTTTTCGACTGCTTTCAAGGGGGCATGGGTCCTTCGAGGAAATGTACTCTCATGATGTGAAGCATGCACGCGGATCAATGAATGGCAAGTCGCCACAATGCGCAGTTAGTGCAGCGTCACACTGGTATACACTACAACAATACAAGGCAATAGCATCGACATCGATGATGAACAGAAATGCTCACAGTGAGCCAGGTCGAGACCTGACAGCTCAGCTCTTGGTCTATCGACCGTTGCTCTGGCCCGGCCTTAAGGCTGATCCAGCCTTCAGCTGGGCCTGTGCCTTTGAGAAGGCAATATCTGAGACGTTCTCCAGCGCGCTCGAGCTCTCCCAAGACAGCTCCAGTCGACCTGACGGTAATCGTGCCAGATGACATGACCCCCGGCGTAGAACTTCAAATATTTCCATGCAAGTCGCAACCTCCCTGGAAGTTCGCTGGACTTCAAGCTTTGCCCTTCTCTCACCAGTATACCGCCTTTGTCGGCTCCACCAACCACTTCCCAGAACGAGGCCATTCTCCGGGGACGAGGACGAGGGAAGGCAGGTTTGATGGGGCTGTTTCGATGCGAGTTCTCAGGTGCCGCCTTGAAGCCACTGAAAAAGCCACTCTTGTCTCCTGACGTTTTGATCTGTTGGTTTGACGCTGTCGCGGCTGCGGCATTGCCTACACGATGGAGAGCTCCGCCATGCCTAGCCTGCAGCATTACAGTAGCTGCTTACCTGGACGACTTTTCGTGCTTTGAGGGGCACCTCTGGACTCTAGCTTCTCTGTGGATCGGGATGCCTTTCAGCACTTGCTTGCGATTCGTTTGCCTTGTGATTCACACCCTGTCTGACACCTCCAAGGCCCTTTCGTAGGATCCTGAATTTCAAGCAGGGCAAAAGCCGCCAGCCTGAAGACCACCCATGTGCAACCCCGTTTATGTGGTTCTGCGACTTGGGGGTTGAGGGGTAAGCATTGACAAAAGCCTAGCTGCTGCGTCCGGTGGCTTCACAGCTCCGTGGGGCCAGGCGCGGGCCCTCGTAGCTGTCCGGAACCTACAGCAGTCCACGGCATTCCGGAAGAGACGGTCGGCAACTCCGCTCTTGACCATGGGACCTGGTGCGCCAGCGCACAAAGGCATCGAAGCACCTCGGCACACGCTCTTCGATCTTCACTCGGCTTGCCTGCTCTTGAATGTGTACTGTTTCCAAAAGAGGCGTCCCAGGAAACGAACCGAGTGACGCTTCTAAAGTTCTTGCCCTCGGCTAGATCTCCGGGGACGAAGACGCTGTTGGCCATGCCTTCTTTGGTACAGGCCTGGACGAATTGCCTCAGAGAAGGTTTGAGCCCATCACAGATACGCAAGATTTGGGACTGGTTGCCTGCGAACAGCAAATCCTGGGACAGGTTCAGGAGCTACATATGCTTCGAAAGGCAAGAGGCGTTATGTTTGCCACTCGTCTGAATAGCACGTTGGCCGCGGAACCTGAGAAAGCTGCCACGAACTGGGTCGGGATCTGTCATGGAGTGCATAGATGCAGGGCCAGACCTCTAGCGATCCCCACGATGCGCCCAGGCCAGAAAGCATTCATCAGGTCGCACAGGACCTGCTCTGACCGAAAGAGTCACCCGTCGCCTTATTATTCATGACAAGCATCAATCAATATGTTGGCCTCGCCCGACTGCAAGGCATCCTGTGAATCTGCGCAACCGACTTGACATCTTCCACATCGCATCAGAACCGCAAACACATCAATGAAACAGGTTCAGCTCCACGGCCTGCAATGACCCGCTTCCAACCTCAGCTCTGAGAGCGTGAAAGGACTAGGCGATTCTCATGATCACAACTTCGAAAGCTCTTTCTTCAATCCAGCTAAGGATCCGATGCAATCCCTGCACCTGCAAGACGGCTTTGAGGTCTCCGGAACAGGGCTGTCATGTGGAGGCTTCTCCTGCCCTCGCAAGCCCCACCTGCCTCCTTACTTAGTTCAAAAATCCTCAAAACTGGATGGGGGAGCTATACATACTTGTCACGAACCAGCCGCACAGCATGCAAGTACACCGCTGCGCAACATTGACGTCCAAGCCTCCACATTCGCCATGTCTCGCTAGTACCACGCATTAACAGTTTCCATGCGGTCTGCATGATGTTTGGCTGTGCCACAGTCAGGGTAAGCGTGGTGCACACTTGATCACAATGGACTGACTCGGGAACTATTGTTTTCCAGCCTGGATCTCCGGTGACCGCATGGATCCACGCAGCCACTCGCAGTTCGTCCTCTCCTCAAGATCGGCCGATCTGTCGCATTGCTTTAAATGGATTTGTTTTGCCAAGCGTCTGAGCTGCTGCTCCTGGTGTGCTTGGATGGAATGGTCCAGAATTTCGACGTTTCCGTAGTGATGCCGCTCAGCTGCGCCCGACGCAGACTGGCACAGGCAGCGTGGGGATGGGTTTGGGGAAGGACCACGCCATCTGCTAGCTCGATCTTGCAAAACGAAATCCCCACGCCTAACCCAAAATAAGAGGGCCATTACTGCCTGGGGATCACTAGGGAGAAATGTAAAACGGACCTTGCGGACTAGGTTGGTCACGTCGACATGTTCGCATGATTTCGCATGGGAATGCGCAGGAGGACAGCTCTGATGGCACAGAGCCTGAATTTGCAATCTGTAACGAGACATGGATCTAAGCAACTAGAAGCAGCTTCGGCGCATCTCGGTTAATCTCCCTCAACGACGAAAGGATCTGTTCCTTCTGTCAGCATTGGAGCTGGGCCAAATGGGAGGCGCGGGGTAATGTAAAACGAGGGGAGGTTGCGACATACATTGATGCCGCCTTCACGTATTCCTCGGAAATCACCAGTCTTCCTGTACTAGTACCTGTTTGCAACATTCGTAAGCTATACTACCAGGACTCCGATCTCATATTCAGGGGAGGGCGCAATGTAAGACGGAGGGGGGGGTCACTAGCATTATCTATGCATGTCCCCTGCAATACGGACTGCTTCACAGTGTAACACTGTAGCCGAGCTTCTTGGCTGCACATGCTAACTGTCCGCACTGCTGGGCCCCAGCCTCCTGCATGCTGCCTCGGCTGCAAATTTAAGTTGCAAGGCGGACATGCATATTTGTTGATCCCGACCTCCCCGCTTTACATTATTCCCTGGGAATTCAAAAACCCTTCCGAAAGAGCAGGCCCCTCCCCGTGTTACATTAGTTGGGTGCGGGGATGAAACGAAGACGGACGAAGTGAGACTGCATTGGCAGGCAGCTGCAATCACCCTCGCGTAAGTGCGCTTGTGCGACAGTTTCGCAGATTCCCGTGCGCATGCAACGCCGGGTCTTGGAATTGATATGATTGCCGGTGATGCGCACAATGCAGGGGCTTCGCCACATGTGGTCAGCCTCGACTCTAGACTCAACATCTCCAATTTCCTGGCACCGCAGAGGATACGGCTACGGAGCAAGATGCTGCTGTAAAATGTTGCAGGTTTTTCTTCCCAAACAAATTCATAAACCGAGATTGTGGGAGGGTCATGCGAAGCCTGCTTCGGATCAGAACCGTGGAGTTTGGAGGCACCAAGGAACTCAATTGCAGGTAGCTGCGTGTCGGGGCATGCCGTCTTTTTCTGCAAACTTGAGAACCATCGTTGTCCACACACTCACTGGCCTACTTAACCCCTGCCTTCACCCACTCTCGAGTGCAAACACAGAACCTTGCCTTCGCCTCCAAGCGATCCACGGGAACGGATCGCCTCTGTCCATCTCGCTCCTCCCAACGGTGTGGGGTCTTCTCCGCTGCCAGGCGCTGCTTCTCTTCGATTTTCCTGGCCTCGTGAGTTTCTCGAACCGATAAGCTTGCTGCTTGCAGCACATAAAGCATGGAAAAATGCTCGCTTCTCCGACCCCACAGTATTGGCATTCTACGGCGCTGGAAGTTCGGCCGCGGTACATACTCCACCGCCACGCTCCCTTGAAACGAGATCACCTGCACACTTTGTCATTTGTCAAAGCAGCAGCAGGCTACTGGGACTTCTCAAAATCATGTGGCCATCGGGTCCAAAAGCATCGATACATGGGGGGCCGAAACACCACATTATTTCCAAAGGCAACCGTTTTGGACCCTGCAATCCTGAAATCACCAGCGACCCCTGATTTTCGCCTACCCGGGTCTACCCAATGTGCCGTTACTGAAACGAAACAAGGGCTTGTGGTCTACACATGTCAATTGCTTACGGTTTTTCAAGCTGGCTCGCACTACACATGCCGTATCGTACAAGGCCCCCTCCGAGGTTGGCCAGCAGCTTTGCTGTTGCAGCCGTTATGGAGTTTTCCGAACTTCTTGTCAGGATGAAGAAATCCCATGTGAAGTCTGTTGCTCGTAGGGAATCAGCTCGGAATGCGAATCTGCACTTATCCATGTTCGGAATGCAAGAGGCCCGGTATCTTGATACCAACATCTGCCTGTGTACCCTGAACAAAACATGATCTGACCACGATAGTCTCAAACCTGTGATCGTTTACACGCAAAGGCACGAAACAGTCGGCCAGCACTACACATCGGAATAGGACTGTGCTTCATGCTCCCTACTGGCATCGGTACTAGATTGCTGCTTATGCTGATGCCGATTGTTGTCGGTTGACTAAACTCCCCTTCCCCAAGCGGAGGACTGCGCACTCCCTTCCTTGTGTGCAGGCGAAATGTGACTTCTCTTTCGTCTGATCGTCACCGCCTGTCGCTGACAAACATCCACTCTGCATGAGATGGAACTTGTCAGACCGGGCCTAGAATCGAAACGCCCACTTGTCTGAACTGGCGGCTGACCCAGATATGCTACTCTTAGACTCCGCCGCAGCCTGCCCATCTGCGGTGTGTTCAACCACTTCTTCCATCTCGTCGTCGCCTTCGCAGACGATTGTCTGGACTGTTTGGCATGGTGATCCCTGCACGACCTGCCTTCACTGATGCTGCCGTCGTTGTCCGAAAGCTTTCCAGTGCCTGGCAGCCACTTCACGGTTCTTATGCGTTGCATGGGCGACCACACGACAATGCCTGCTTCATCGAGGAGCTTTGTCACATGGGCTTCCGCTGCAGGTTGGCCCTCACCGGTAGTTGGAATGCGTGCATGCGATGCAGATACCACCATGGTTTCCAACCCACATCATGTGTGTCGCAGGTCCATTCTTGCCTTGGGCACACACTCCAAGTCAGCTTCAGTTGGTGCTCGGATTTGAATGCACACTGGATTTCCAGTTGTGCCATCTTGAGCAACACCCACAGCAGCAACCTCCAGGTCAAGGCGGCCAAGGTTAGCCGATACTTACAAACGCTCTACAGTGCGGCCTGCCAAAGTGAGCCAGGATCTAAATCGAACCGATGAGTCAACTCTTGACTCTTCGACGGATCCAAGTCCAACTCAAGTAGCCTTTCCTCAGCAGGCCATATTTGAACAAGCCCAAAGGTATCTCAAACAATGAGCACGCCATGGCAACCCAGGGTCCCACAGATCCGTAGACTCCAGGTTTGGCTGAGCCGGATACGGCGCATCTTCCAGGTGCTCGCTGCTTTGGAAGGGTCGGAGCGCCAATCGCACCTAAGTAAGTGTCAGGCAAGATCTTGCTGGCGTGCTGGAGAAGATACATGGCAGGGCAATTGCGGACAGTCTCTGCGCACTCGAAACACATAAGCGTCAAGCGGAACATCGAGTGGGCGCATCAGCGCGTATCACAACCTGGAGAGATCGGGACTCCGAAATTCAATGTATGTAGGATTGATTCAGGCTGTCAAGCATACAACAGATGGACCTCGACGCCCCCAGGATCACCCGTGAGGCGAACTCGAACCTCGTGTGCAAGCTTCCCCTGAAGCCTACCACTAGCCCTTCAATGTTGCTGTCGCGGTTCCGGATCTTCGTGAGTTCACAGAGAGAATACCCCCTATCATAGCAAGGGCACGCTGCAAATAATGGCGGTGGCCGTCGAAGCATCCATATCCCAGTTTGGGGATCTGCGAGCGCGAGGAGCATTGAGGAACTCCAACAGGGCCTCGCTGTTGAGAACTCCTGTTAAAGGCAGATAGTGCCACGCTCACTACAAGGGGTGCTGCATCATCTGCATCATAGCAAACCATCAGGCCGCCAAGCCACAACGAGTCTGAGAAACTGCTATCCGCAGTGTTTTGTTTTCAGGGGAGGGCCCGTCGGTGTTAGATGCGGCCCTCTCCCTAACCGGTGCTCTTTCTGCTGCTGCCAGCCCCAAGAATTACCCAGGCGTGTGCACGCGGTGACGAAACAACAGGCCAACCATTCACCATCAGTCAGCACTCGTGCTTTGACAGTCTTTTCCGTGCACCTCATACCCGGTCTTCTGTGCTGATTGCACGCATCCTGGAAAGATGCGGGGCGAACCATAAGCATACATTTATTGTCAAGAGGTATTCACGTAAAATCGAAAGAATCCACAGTAGAGTCAAGAGAAACATGTCCAGTACGCTGTTCAGTCTACATCGATGCACACCCCAGTAGCACCGCCAATGACGAAGCAGCTCTGCAAACAAAGCTTGCTGGGACAGAAGTAATCAGAAAGTATCAAAGAAAAGTAGCCAACCAGACAACAGAAACATGTATTTTTGTAGCATTCAACATGTAGGTGCTGACCATCTTTTGCAACAGGCGAGAAACAGAGAAACCGCTGTTGCTTGGGCGATCACTCATTTCTCCAATCCTTCGACTGCTCAGCAACACAGCGCTTGACTCTTCAAACTGTGACAATTGAGGAGAAATCCTCGCGACAGCAGGCATATGTGCATGCTACAGGCGTATATGCTCTGACAAATGCTCTTAGCAGTCCTTCCATGTCGAGGAGTCCCACGAGATATCCTGCCAAAACACTGTTCGATGCCCTGAAATGCGCACATCTTTCGCTCACCCCGGGCGCAGTCCAAATAGCTTGCCATAGCGCTCTTCCATCCAATCACTCCGCGTTCCATCTCCACCGAACACTTTCTGCCAGAAGGGCTCCTGTCAGCGTTAGATCACCTCCCTCCTCACTAGGGCCGTGCTGCCAGCAGGCACGACTTCTCTTCGGCTATGCTGTCTGCGTCAGAACTGCCCATGTTCTCTGTCTGTCTGTCTGTCTCTCCATATACATATAGGTAATAGGTGTATATATATATATGTATGTTATAGACACACACACATGTGTAAGTAGGTATATCATGAATGTTTTGATACACAAACATAAACATGTACATGCATGTGTACACACACACAGAAGCTGTCCACAGCATTGTTTCCTGTCTGAACGCGCACTGCAGGAGGTTATTAGGCATTGCATGCCAGGATAGCTTTCCTCTGATGTGACAGAACCTATAGCAAACAATCACCTATTGCAAAGGTGGCTGGCATGACTCAGTTGCCGGATGTTTAAACGAACAGAAGGTGTACGCTAGAGTCTTAAGTTCAGGACTTCGGTTTGTACGTTGGGCATTTGGATGAAGAGCTGAGTGACCGCAAAAAGCGGGGCACTCTCTACAGCAACGGAAACGGTGCCAGAGGACAACAAGCAAAGCCTTTTCTCAAGGCGGGGCAACCGGTTCCTTTGCACTGGAGTCTGCTGGAGCCTGGAACCCGCGTGATAGTCTCTCACCGATTCAAGGATTTCAGAACATTCGAACACTACTCCCGGACGGAACTCGATCGTGTATCAAGCCAGTTTGACAATATCGTTGGAGAAGCTTCTTATACCTGCGGTGCCTAGTCGATCTACTGTATGTCTACTGTGCAGTAGATGCCTGTAATGCTGAGATCACGCAAATCAGGCCTTGGCATGGGAGGCCAGGTGAATGCTGATACTCGGTCAGCCATTGGCTGTGCTTGTCAATTCACAGCAATCTCCCTGGGTTGTTAATTTTGGGGGGGACTGGAGCAATCAAACGAGTTAGATTTACAGTGGAAGCCTTGGTCAAGCAGTACAAGCCCAAAGTGGCCGATTTGCTGTGCATCGCTGCACTCAAACCTCGCACCGATGGCGACGCTGCGCATGCGATCGAGGAAGTCGCGCTCAAGGCTAGAGTCAAGCCATCCAGAGAGATGACCACTATCGCCAGCGCACGGAGTCCAATCGGGAATGGGTTAGATGCAGCGGTGGCCGAAGGCATAACATCGCTGTTTGGGCCTATCAAGACTCATGAAGCTTTTGTCCATGCCTTAATTAAGACCTGGCGCTTGAAATCCGGCCGCCCAGTGCTCTCTCTGTGTCGTGGCGAGTGGTCCGACTCCCTCGAGCGTCCCTCGACGGGAGAAGTTCGGCTGTCCGTCCGGTCCTCGCCTGCTCTGGAAGACTTGTGGTCTCGACAAGGGTGCAACGATTCAGATAAGGCGGGGGACGGTGTGTCATGTTGTGGTTCCGCTTGGGGCATCTAGACCAAAACAGGTTTGGCAATCCCCCGTTCCAGGCTCGAACAAGGGGGTCTGACAAATCCCCGTTCTCTGCTCGAAGATGGGTTTGCTAAACCCACATGCTCCCATTCTCGGCTCCACAAGGGTGTGTGTGGTTCAGCTGAGGCCCGGGGAAGAGGTACCACCGGTCCCGTGAGGATGCTGTGCAGTCAGAAGAGGTGTTGGATCCAGTGCCGGACGAGGACAAGGCCCGCTTCAAGCTGTGGTCGGCCGGCCAGCTCCAGAAGATGCAGACTGAGGTCAGGGAGCTCCTGGCTGGCGGTTGGTGTGGACGAACCTGCCGGCAGGGCCGTAACCAGTGCAAGTGGATCTCAAACGAAGGAGGAGGGGGACGTAGCCAGTGACAGCCAGTGCATCCCAGTCAACCGCGCAACAGGTGCTATTCTCATATTCAGTTCTGCATGGCTCTGTCCGTGCATGTCTCTGTGGAAAAAGCTGGAAAACAGAATGGCGCGCCCTGCCAGGAACAAAGCCAAGCACATCGCCAACAGCGGACGGTGCTGATTTTATCGACATCCATGCCTCTGCTGCCACGCTGGCACAGAAACCATACCCAGATGTGGTGACCTGAACCAGAAATTTCCCTGGAGGTCAGAACGTCCTGGCATTTTTTGCCTGAAAGCCTGGGAGGAGCTAACAACCGCACGGGCTCAAGCCAAGCAGCGCCACAAGACGGCCGAGGTGAGCTTTGTTCAGCCTGCTCAATTGCACGCGGCTGCCTTCCCGGCCCAAAGATGCCCAAGCTAAGAAGAGCATCGCAAAAGCCCAGAATGGACGGCCCAACAAGTTGAGCACCTCATCTTCAGCACGGGCGGAGAAGGTATGGAATAAGGCCCAGGACCGGGCCATGGGGGGCATACTTGGCGTGTCCAAAACTAGAGCCCCAGCAATCTTGGCTCTAAGTCGTAAGTGTTCTGTCTGTGCGCTTTCCGTGCAACAAGCTGATGGGCAGGAGGTCTTCTGTAAGGAAACTAGCAACTAGTTGGTAAAGAGCAGCCAGAACATCCCCTGTGATATCCCTGCAGAATGGCAGGTGCAGGAATCACACCGCATGATAAACTGTGGTAGGCAGTCGTCGGGTCGTCAAGACTGCAGCTCGGACTGCGCAACCCGGCAGGACGTCAAGAATGGGGAAGTCGGCCCTCGTCTGGTTCAAGCCCCGCGCCGAGACCCCACAAGATTGGCCCAAAGCCCAAAACCCGCGCAGGTGCAGCCGCTGCCTGCTGATCGTCTGTGCATCTGTTGCATGTGAGTGTTCATATGTACGCTGGAACAGAGTAGCCGGGAACGTTCCCGGTCCCCTTTCCATATTTTCCATATCTTTCCACGTCCCGCGAAAAAGATATCCCGACCATGAGGCCCAAAACGCTTTAGTGCCTGCCTGCAGAGATGGCACTGAGACTAGGAACCGTAATGAAGTGGGGTTGCCCTGCCGCCATGGCCGGAGCCGGAGGGAGCCGTGAGATGCCGTGAGCCCAGCTCCTTAAGACTCTGAGGGATGGAGCAAGGGCGGCATCCGCCCCTCCGCAGTAGTGCTCCTGTTGGCCTGCTTCTTTGGCCAGAGTATGCCTCGGCCGAGCTCTGTAGAAGCTTTGGCTCAAAGTCGTGCAGAGAACAGAAAGGACCATGCATTAGCAAGCAATAGCCAGCTGCAAGGACTGAAGATAAAGCTTCAGGAAGCCAGCTCCTCCCGGGAAGAAGTGTCTGAGGTCACTACAACGAGGCTAAGCCAAGGACAAACAAACAGCGCGAAGACCGTGTGTTCCGACCAGCACACTCGCACCAGGTTCGGCGGGGCAGGCAGCCGCGCAGACCGAACTTGCGCAGTTGCAGAGAGCGGGAGACCGAGAGAGAGGTTTGGTGCCTTTTGCCATCTATGTCTGAAGCTCTGCTTTCTTGCTGTCGTGGAAGTCGGAAAAAGGTTCGAGCTTCAAGCCAATAAGTGAAGCTTGCCAGCGAGATGTGGGTTTGTGAGCTCTGCAAATCTCAGATGTGTAGCTGGACCGTAAGCTTCCCGGCTCCTTCGGTGGGAACGGAGGCAGCTGCTTGCGGTCAAAGAGCTCAAGGAGCTTGACGTGGCATCTGGCGACCAGGCGAGGTCAGGCGAGGAAACTGAGGATCGCTGTAGCAGTAGCATGGCATGGGCTCCTGTGCACTCTTTGCCATGTCTGGCCTGAGAAACTCACTGTACCGTCGCGCCACCACCCAGCACTCGTTGCCATTGCTCAGCTGCAAGCTGTACACAACCTGATTGCATACAGGGATGTTTTGGCTTGTGGGCTCATCACCCATTTAGACACGTTGCCGCTGAACCCGTGGCGCACATCCGGAAATCCAGGAGCTTAACGACCTCAGTGATGCTCGAAGCATCTCGAAACTGAAGCTGCCACGATGCCTACATGAGACCCGTCTGGTGTAGAAACGAGTCATGTCCTTGTGAGGATGCTGTGCAGAAGCTTGGGCCGTGTCCCCGTCTGGCGTCGCAGCCATCGATCTAGCGCTTTCGGGTGGTGGTCCTCAAGCTTCAAAATTATCTTGCCTCAAGATCTGGATAAAGCATCTCAAAGGTTCAGACACTGCATGTGGCCGCATCATGGCATGATGCGAATTCGCTCGAAATGAGCTGCTACCGCTCTGTCTGTCCTCATGAAGGGTGATGGCTCCTAGTCCTAAAGTGCTTGCAGCATGCCGGACCCCAGAAATGGTATTATCCGGTGCCTACACCATTCGGAATCTAGCAGGATCTAGCAAGGCAGCCGCTTGGTGGCAGATCCTCTGCACGCCGCAATGGCGAGATTTAATCGCAGGTGGAAGCCAAGTGCTCAGACTTCAGGTTCGTTCTAGACTCATCTTGTCTCGTGGTGTGAAGCTTGAGATGCAGGCGATTTCAACATGCGGGAAAGTTTCACAACCCTGGCAGCCCCAATCAAACAGATGCAACAGCACCACCGCAAGAAATGCGGGGGCCTCCCAGGTGCTGACGCCTTAGCTAGCAGTCCCAGACAGGCCCTTGCTGTCCGAGCTTGGGCCATGGACCAGCCGCTGGTGCTGCGGAGTTGGCCTCGGCAGCACGGAGTTGACTGCTGCCAGCTGCCAGGGCCGTGCATGAGCCGTGTCTGAGATGCTGGCGTAGTCGAGCGCTGACAGCACGTTGACCAGAGAATCCATAGGAATCTAAGTTGCCGGGCCAACGGGTTCGCGCCACAACGGCGGCTCTAGGCAGGACTTTGAAGACATCGTCGTGCTCATGGATCCGCATTCGGGCCCCAGCGGATGCCAGACCTGTCATCGCGTCTCGCTTTCAGGGTTTGTGCAACGCAAAGATGCCGACACCTGGGCACCACAAGCTGGAAGTGCATCTTTTCTCTCGAGCCGGCATCAGCTAACACATATGTAGAATGTAGCAATTTACTCCTTCACAGCCGTCAATTGCAGCACATGGTTCTCCTGTCGACTGCTCCGGGACTTAGAGACCTGAGAAGCCTGGCCCTCTGCTTTAGGAAACTCTTAAACTTTTTCTGAGAATTTCCCTCAGTCCTGATCCCACGTCTCCACGGCACCAGGGCGTGCCCTGCGCACACGGCGCAAGGCTTCTTCAGGGCTAGCAACGCCCAACTCGATGAGCAGGCGCGAGGCGATGGTGCCTTCAAGAGTAGAGACAGCGTACAGTTTCTGTGGCGCTGATTGCGGAACCAGTCCTGCTCGACCGATTCCTCCTCGGCAGTGCGCGACAACTTTGCCGCCTTTGCGCAAAATCTTTCTGACTTTCTCACCGTCGCCACGCTGGACCCAGCAACCTGCACTTCGTTCATAATGACAGCAGCCAGCCCATGCACAGGCTTCTCAGTCTGCATCGGTGCCTTCGAAAAACATTCCGGGAGCACTGAAGTCTGGCACCGGGCAGTGGAACCATTTCATCTTACGGCTCTCCACCGCAGTCTTCATGTCCTCTACGCCTAGCATTCGCAGCTCGTCATCCTGTTGTGAGGACAACGAACAAGTTCAAGACACAGATGGAAGCGAGTTCAACATTAGCCACATCCTCCAAACAAATCACTAGCTCGTTACAGTCCTGCACCAGGGTGACAACTGCCTCTGCTCCCCAAGACTTTACGGCATCCAGATCTGCGCCCAGATCACGCTCTCGCTTTCCAGGACACGGTGTGATTGCCTTATGCATTAGGACATGTGCACCCGCGATAATGTTTTTAACTGAGACCTTGGATCATCGAGCCTCAGCCCCATACCACCTTCGCTGACAGCTCTGGAATCTCGACGATGTACATGTCCAGGGCGGCAGAGTGCCCCCGCATGCGGCGTGAAGCCCGGCGGCACGAATGACTTGTCCGCTGCTGGTCCGGGACATCTGGACAGCGTGGCCAAAGCCCCATGTATCCTGCGGGCAACGACGCGCTGCTGAAGTGGCTTCGCCCGGAAGACATTCTCATGTTACTGTGCATACCGTGTGTCAGAAGCATCCGGGGACTCCTGGTAAAAGGCCCAAAGCCGTCAAAGCCCAGGCGACTGCACACACTCTAGCAGCACGTGGCATGCAGCCGCATCGATTCATTCTGGCTCACGAGATCATCCTTTTCAGCACTAGGATCTTCAACATCATGGCCCCGTATGGCAATGACTTGATCCTACATGGTGTCGCCGAACTTGTTTCTGTCGAGTCCAGCAGGAAATGTGGGGTTTGGGCTCCAGGCCTTGCTGACACAGCCCATCATGGAATTCTGTGGAACTCAGAGGCTGCAGACACGTTGAGCCGTCCGCTGCAGCGTCTCACAGACTTAGTTCTTCAGACTTCCTGACTTTGGCTTAGCATCATGAGGCCCGTGTTGTACCAGCATCCCCATGTTGCAAGGGCGGCCGTTTGCATCCAACTGGCCGAGCACCTTGTCTGGCCCGACATAAGCTGCGACTGGTGACTGCTGGCTGTGCAATCTGACTACGAGCACGTCCTGCAACCGAGGCACCCAGGAAAAAAGGTCGATGTCGAAGTAGCCCAAAGCCTCTGCAGGCGTGCCGGCGCTGAGACGATGATGGGGACCGTGCTCGAAATCTTTGAAGCACTAGCTTTATATCTATGTGGTCCCAGGTTTCCAACCCTGACGTACTGTTCCGATGCAAAGTATGCAAACATATTTCGACTTCGCCATGCGGTTGCTTCCCGAGTCTTTACTACAGGCCAAGCAGAAGGTGTCATACACTCAGACAACAACATGGAAGAGCAAACACATGTGCCGACTCTCTTCCGATACCATCCCGTGAATATGAGGACAGTTGCACTCATCGATATTGCCCGTCATGATACCATGTTGCACGTGTGAACATTGACATGCACTTCGAAAGCATTGGGCAACATTTGTTTAAAATTCTAAAACGTCTTCGCACTCAGACATGTCATGACTCGACATTCGGTTGTGTGCTTAGACCTACCCGGGCTTTGGACCGCATAAGCGCAAAGAAGGTCCGACCTTAGTGCTCAACGCAACACTGTCCTCTCCTCTGCGTGGTTCCTTGAAAGGCTGAGGAAACGGCAGGTTCCGATTCGACAGGTTCGCACGCGCTCCGCTCCGAACCTGAGAACCGAGCCGCTCAGCTTTGTGCCGCTGCCTTTTTGCACGTCGGTACAAGCAACACTCTCAGGTCAAGGGGTCCAAGCACTTCCGTGTCAATGGCGAAGCCGCAACAGCGATGCTAAGCAAACAGCTGTTCGGCTCACCAGGGAAAACAAGGCAGCCGAGCTGTGCCTGCAGATGGGTGAAACCAATTTGCAATTTGACAATGTTTACAACATGAGCCGAGCGAAGTCTGGGACCTGCACAGCCCTTCCACTCAACATGTATTGAACCGTATCTTGCAATATCTTGCAACCTTCGATATTATATCGCCACTCCACGGGCTTGACATCCCGTGCTCGTCCGCATCTAATCGTAAACTGTTTCGGAACTGCTTGCGGTGTGGGTGATGAAGATGTACATCCCAACATCTAAGAGGCACAAAACATCGTTTGTGTGAACGTTTCCTTACAGTTGAATTCGCCTTCACCTTCAAATCCATAGGACTCTCGAAAAAACATTTAATGTTTGTGCGCAGGCCCTTCAAACCTCTGTGCCTGTGGTTGCTCCCGTTGCAGTCCTACATTCTTGCGCAGCTACGTTCCTATGCATCCTGCCGCATCCATGTCCTGTAGTCGTGAGAGCACTTTGGAATAGGAACGGTTGGGGAAGGACGTCAGTTCATATTTTCTGGTACGTTCTCGCTTTTGGAATCGTAGAGTCACACTTGCGAGCCTAGCTTCTAAGGCCAACGCTGTAGTCGAGCGCAGGACACCGCAACGGAAGCCTCGGAGTGAACACGTTTGCAAATCGATCGATTCTCAGTTTGAATTGTCGCTTTGCGCACGACCCTCCTCCCATCGATCCTTTTCCTGCTCTTCGAGTCTGCAGTGGTTGGGCCTTTCAGTCTCCTGAACTTGAGTCTGAGCTTCTGCACCATGTACCTTGGATGTGCCGCCGCTTCGCACTTCCCTGCCTGAACTTGGTTGGACTAGCGTGACTAGCGGCTCGTGCTTTCAGGTACTCTTGGAACCCCTCGGTGCTCGCCTCGGATCAACACCGTGCTGTGTGCAGATGAGGGGTGTGTGGGGCCATGTTTATCCCAGTGTCCCCAAGTTGCTCCAGCATTTCCTCGGCATCCTGTAGCCTCGGTCGAACAACACTCTTGCAAGCTTATGTCGCTTGGGGCTGCTGTTGCATCCGACAGCTGGCCTCATAGTCTCGTGAGGATCCAGGCCTGCCTCATTTTCGACGTGATGCTGTGCTCTACAAAACTTCCACAGCACATGTTCAACAACGCCTGCTCCATCAGAAACATCTGCTCAGCCAAGTCGGACGGTGAGTTATCGTCTTGGCTTGAGTACGAACCGGTGATTTGCCAAGCTTGCGAGTAGGTGTACGCTGGTGTCAACTAAGGCTTGGGGCCGCTGTATCTGCCCACCACCTCCTTGGATGTTAGGTTGCCAGCATCGAGTGAATTCAGGCTCTATTTGCCTGTGAAGGATATGCTTGAGTGTGCACAAGCCTGTCAACACCTTGCAGCTCAACTGCGCTGTGCAGGAAGCTAAGAATGTCAGCGAGAGCCACCTAATTAATCATCACTTCGTTTGCTGCCAGCACTACCATCAAAAGGCAGCCTGAGGCCTTCAGGCCTCCCCATCCGATGAGATGTGAGGAACTCGAACTAGCAGCACTGATGTCTGGACGCTTCGTGAACGCCAACCACCAGCTCCTGCACCCGTCAAAAGGGTATGCCCCATGAACCCAAGGCAGTAAAACAGATTACATATGACAGCTTGCAAGTGCAGGCGTGCTGCTGTTGGTCTTGCACATATCGCCCCACGACAGAATTTTGGGTCGCAGCGTTCCATGAAGCCGCCTTGTGTTGAAGGCATTTGTTCAGGCGGGCTGAGAGAAATCACGTGCTCCTGCGAGCGACCTATTGAGCTTCAGCTTAGCTGGCGAGCTGAGTCCCTGACGCAAGCGCTGCTCGAAGCGTGCGCTGCGTCACCATGGCACTTGTCATGTTGCGTTCACTGATCGTACAGTGTGTATCGTGTGTTGAAGTTGTCGCACAAAGCACATAAAATAGAAACGCTCTTGAGCCGTGCTCTGCCGTTTGTTGCACCAACCGGTGCGTTCGCCATACCCTGGCCAAACGTGTTTCTGGTCATGAATCACGAGGGCCAAAAGGCGCAGCACTGCTAGCAGGACAAAAAGTGACTTGTCGCGTCAGGGATGCAGACTAGGTGATAGAATGCACAGGTCACTGGCTCTTCTAGGTCTGCCATGTTCATGTGACACATCCTGCATGTAACCGTGTGACCGGTACCATTGAAAGAGCTGCATGGCATTGCATGGCAGTAGGCTCGAGACCATGAGTTGCGGATGCTCTGCCCAGCTTGGACCTGCAATTGCGGCGGTTTCGGCTGACCGCTCGGGCAAACGGCAGTGGCGCCGGCAGTCGCGAGCCTGACTTCTCCACTTGGTCTATTAGGATCTGTAGGACAGGCGCGGGCCTGTCGGACTCAAGGCGAAAGTTTGCACAAAAAGGGCCACCCGCATTCTGAGGTGGAAGCAAGGGAGCGGGGTACAGCTGCACAGGCGCCTTGCCGGTTGCAGTTTGGTTTGCAAGTCTAAGACCAAGCTTCGAGGCAGCTGACACCACTCCAGGCACATCAGACTGTAGCCACAAATTCCGAGAGTTTCGGAACTCTGCTAAACCATCGGCCCACAGAACCTGCCCAACCTATCGCCTAAGAATGAAGCATGTGCGAGAGCTTGCGGCGTGGGAAAAAAGCTTGTTGGGTGTTCTTCGTGATATTTTGGCACGCTTTAGGTCCGAGACTGGGGTTCTCTCTTGCGTTTTGGACTGCTTTCTTTGGATTGTTGCAGTTTGATGCTTAAGTCTTTCGTTGATGTCAGGTGGCGGCTTGCAACTCTACGCTACGCGTATGGTGGAAGGCGTCGGACGGCGACCGAAACGGCACTGCTACTGCTACAGCTACTGCTGCTGATGCTGCTAGTACTGCCAGTACTAGTACTAAAACTAGTACTGCTACTGCTGCTGCTGCTACTACTACTACTACTACTACTACTACTACGACGACGACGACGACACGATGACGACGACGACGACTACTACTACTGCTACTACTACTACTACTACTACTACTACTAGCCCAGTCCAACTCGATGTCTTCAAATGTGCAACTTACGAGTGACTTTCGTTTCAAATGTGGATATTTGCTCTGGGTATAGCTTTTCGGACGAACACAAAACTGCGATGTGCAGCGTCGAGGAGCTAGAGCTCAAAGGAGCCAAATAACGGCGTGACGCCGAAAAGCCAGGACGCGAAAAAATGCATGAGTAGACCTCCCACAACATGGTGTTCCCTTCAACAGGGATGCACGGAAGAAAACTCTTCCCCTACATCGAAACATTCGCTGTGAACTCGGCTGCAGTAGACTAGTTGTCACAACCTTTTCGCTTGATGCTAGAAATCCGACAAGCTTGCGCTGCTCGAGGTTCGCTCCGGGAGCTTGGCGCCGTCACCGTGGATCCCCGCAATGGCATGGAAGGAGTTGGCCTGGATGCACACTCGTGGAAGTGACTCCAAAACTTAGACGTGTTCGTATGAGAAGAGTGTACATTCTCGCAGAGCTACACACAACACCAGCTGACGGACCCTGGAGATCGCCTTGGGTTCCGTGCCCTGGTCAAAGCATGAACAACAATCCCTTCCCCCTAATATTAAACGGGGGCGGCACCCCCGGTCATTCCCAGTTCAACAGTCAGAAGGGATGTTTCTATTTCTATCTTCCCATTCGACATAGGTTTTAAATGGCGCGAGATGCTTTCTGCGGGGATTTTCCGGAAAGTGTTTTTACGTAGTATTAGGGGGGTGTTTAATAAACGGGAAGCGACCAGCGCACAGGGCGGTGTACCCATAGGATCGACATGTCACAATTCTCACTAAGGAAAGCGAGGTAAATGCCTGCTTGCATCCAAAGCTAGTGGGAGGATATGATCATCAGAAAAAGGCCCAAACCACTTACAGGGCAGGCGCTAACCGCTCGCAACTACATCATGCACTGAGGCCGTGTCCAATTGCTGCACTTCGAAATTCACATCTTTTCTCAAAAGCCGAGCCTGCACAACAAGCAAATCTCTCATGTGCAGCCTGCTTTGAGAGTCGGTCCTGCAGCGCGGCCAGCAGTGCTGCAAACCTTGCCGCTCTGTGCAGCACAAACGGATGGGAGCGAACGGGAGATCTGTGACCCCGGCTCTTCGGATGCCAGTGATAGGCGGGAAATCGTCAGAAGGCAATTGGCCACATGCTGCGACGATCTGCAGCATCGGAATTCAGACTTGCGTGCTGGGTGCGATTCATCACATCTCGCTAGGTTCACGGCAATCTCGGCACTTTGCCACGCAAGGATCCTGCCAGCACTCGCGCCAAAGGCTCCTGTCGCGCAGTGTCACGCGACGCGACCGTAAAGAGCAACGGTGACCTTGTGAAGTGCAAGTCGGCCGCATGCGTAGAAGAGCTGTACCTGCACCAACTGAAGGTGCACAAGTTGTACAGCTTCTGCCAAGATCGACATCGGATGCACTGTTGCCGCTGCCTGTGTCTGTTGTTCCGAATTCGGGATAGCGTCCAACAGCCTCAATTTCCGCAGGCTCTGCGATGCAGACTCATCTTTGAAATCAACATTTGGAATCGCGTGCGTGCGTGTGTGTGTGTGTGTCTACAACTCGAGGTAGGCACTGCAAAGTGCTTGAAACATGTTACGTGTTGCGAGACAAACAGCTTGCACATCAGCAGGCAATCAGCTCGAAATCGTGACATTTTTGGAGGGTTGCGAAGCACGCCAGGTTGTCATCAGTCCGAAGTCATCTGGGGGAGGTGAGGCTGAGCTCACTTCTCCCACGCATGTCTTTACATGCGCAATATTCGCCCAATCTGAGTCTTGAAGAAATGTCTAGCAGATCCTTGCGGTTCATAAACCGTGCCAATCTGAACCAGTTGAAGGAAATGCCTTCTCGGGACCAATGGGCTTGAGAGCAGCTTGCTTTCAAAGCTGCCGTAAAACGTCGCAGAAACACGTCGCCAAGAACATCATCTGCTTGGCCGGCGTTCCCCGATTAAGCCTAGCTTTGAGGCAGCAGTGCACACCAGGCGGTACTTGCCACAACAAAGGAACACTGAGACGTAGAGATGCGCATAGCGTGGATGCTCTGGTGGAGTCTTTTCGTTGCCCAGCCTTCAGCCTAAGCCCTAAGCTGCCTTTGGTGAAACTTTGCATGATCCCATGCCACGAACATTGTCATCAAGAATGGGTTGAGGAGCATAAGCAGCGAGGATGCAAATGATGCAGTCTTTCTCCACAGTTACTAGGATCTTTTGAAATCTCTTGACTCCTTCCATTCTCAATACGTGTGTAGCAGCCTTCCGCGAGGGGATGGAGGCTTCCAAAGCTACGAGCACTAGCATTCACATTCGCAGAAATGGCGGTGCCGATCTCATGTCAGTGCATTACAGCACCCGCCACCTTCAGGCACTCTTGAGGCGAACTTCTGACGTGACGGTTTGCGAGCAGAGCAAGCATTGCGAAGTTCCACCCTGCTCGACTCGTCCCCTTCCAACTGAGCTGACGTACAGTCTCTCTCGTGCCCAACAACCCAGAAGCGAGCAAGGCGCCTGTGGCCAGCTCACTCGCTGGTGGCAAAATCTTTATCCCAGCCGGTCTTGGGATCCTTGTATGGAATCTGTGGGGGCATGTCCTCCTTGTTGGCACTGAAGTTTTTCATGTCTTTCTTGCTCTTGACGGTTGGCACCTTGATTCCACACGTGCGCATGTCGTCTCGCGACTGGAACTCGCACAAGGCAGGCATGGCAAAGGAGGTCCGAGCTTGAATTTAAGCCTCGCACATACGGAGGCTTCATCGAGAGGCTTTCCATGTCGCTCCATGCGAAGCCAGTAAACCACTTCTGTGTCTTGATGTTCTGGATGCCTGACCAAACGGAACCAAGTAATGCAAGCGGTCATCATGTCATTTCTCGAATCTGTCAGGATCTATCAGGCCTCCTTTCTTCATCGCCAGTCGCTCCGTCGGATTGCTGTTACACAGACCCTTCACCTGTGCTCCAGAACTCAGACGCTAGCGCAAACCTCGTGAACATGAGAACTTCTAGGGGAGCAGGTGTCTAGAAAGGTACATGCACAGTCTTCCAGACGCTGGCCACTGCTGAGATCCGGACCAAAGCCTCTACATCTCCCTTGAGCTTCTTGGGGAACACGACTGCATTGATGCCTTTCTGGACCTGCCCCAGAAGTCGAGTCAGTCAAACAGCATCCTATCCGGCATCCTGCGCTACTTTCCGCGACTTTCGAGGGGCATTGACCATGGCGCCATGACGGCCACAGGCCTTCGCATAAATCTGCATGGGCGTGGCGGACTCGAATGGTGGATGTCCTGCAGCACAGCTTAGCGGACATGGTTGCTTGCTGCTTGCACTCGGTGTCACGAACCATAGAAAACCTTCAGCTACAAAACTCTCTCTCTGGCACGGGCAAAACTTTGTCGACTCGCCTGACATGAGCTCGAAGGCGAGGATTCCCAGGGTCCACCAGTCCACAGCGTGAGTGTGTCCTTTGGATGCAATGAGCTCCGGCGCGAAGTAGTCTGGTGTGCCGCAGGTCGTGTAAGTCTTTCCTCAGGAAAACAACAGGAAAAACTTGAACCGATGTCCCTGCATGTGCTTAGAAAGTTTGCCAAAGATGCCAAGACACCGAAAATCACTTTTGCCAGACCCATGTCCGTGAGTTTCACCCTGCCCTCTTCGGTCAATAGCAGGTTTTCTGGCTTCAGATCTCGGAAGACGATCCTGATGAAGGCTACACAGATTCTGAGAACCACCGCAAAACAAGATCACAGCCGTGTCACTGCGCACGCATCATGTCGAAGTGCCACAGTGCAATCGAGCATCTTCTTGCCATGCAAATGTTCAAAGGCTAGCACGGTTCCGGCCACATAGAACTTTGCACAGGCCTCGTTGCCCCACATGTTCCTCTTGTTGTAGGTAGCATAGAGCTCACCACCGAGTGCCAGCTCAAGGAGGAAGTACAGATGCTCCGGCGAGTTGTAAGTTTCGTGGAGTTTGACGATAAACGCGGAATCGCACATCCTTGGTCCAGATGCATCCCTAGCCCTTCCCGGGTGGGCTCGGCGTGAACTTTCTAGCCAGGTGTCAGCTGCACATTCTTCTCGCTCATGACACTCGCTTGCATGCCACTTTTGACAACCTGGTGCAGAGCGGACTTGAGCGGACCTTTCTACGATGACCTGTTCATATGTCGCGTTTGCCTGCTGCACAATTTTCACGGATGGTGGCGTGATGCACTGACGCATCCAAGCGGCGTATCCCTTGCTGAGGGCCTTCAGAGCGAACATGTTGCCGGTCTTGGTCTCTTCAACCAGTTCCACCGCTCCGAAGCCGCCGCAGCCCAACAAGCCGTGCCTTAGCTGAAGAACCCAGCAACCGACAAACAAGGTCTCGGACGCAAGGGCTGTGCCATCTGAAACGAATGGTCGAAAGCATTGAAATCTTATGACCAGGATGAATTTTGCAAGTCGCTTCTTCAGATCCTTGAACTTGATGACCCCAAAGCGCTTGGCATCCTTGTGAAAAACTGCTTCAGGCAATCCGGCAACCGAGGCCGACAGATCACGCGGCCTAACATACTCGGTGCAAGTTTGCTTTGGCTTTCATGCTGACGATCGAGGACCGTCTTTGCCCGTACACCGCAGGGGGCGGCACAGGTCTTAATCCAAGGCTCGGCTGCGGCAGTGGGTGCCACTGACTTGGCCACCACGCTGTCACCGTCTTTTCCGCGCTTGATGAGCTCCGAGAGCGAGCCCAGGAGGACCTCGGAGGCACAAGGAGACCGAATGTTGCAAGGAGTGCTAGACTCGCTAGACTCAGACTCCCTCCAGCGTGTTGTGAAAGCTTTTCCACTCACTCGCACTCACTCGGGCCTCGAAGGTCTCCTTGTCCACCCAAAGCCTCGGCTGCTGTCAACCCTTGGGAGCTCTCCGCGAATTGCGAAGTGCCGACGCGAAACGTCCTGGCTCGGTTTGACGTGACCTTGATTGTCGCCGCACGTGGTTCCCGGTTCTCAAGTGCCTGCACAAGCCAGAGATGGCATGAGCCGAAGCTTCGCTGGAAGCACGATCTAGCCGTGTGACACTCTGTGCAGTGCCCCTGCCCAAACGGACTACCGACGAAACACGTCGCCGTCGAACTGTCATGGCAGCACATGGAGCCGACATGTCGCCTTCTCTCCGAAGTAGGGCGCTTTCTCGGGAGTGGCTCGCAAGCTGGCAACTTCCTGCTAAGTCACGGCAATGGCAGGCATCGTGCGCCATCACTCTTGCGATGCCCAGCCTTGCCGTCTTTCAAGACAACCACGGATCCCTCGACCAGGAGGAAGAATTGTGTGCCTGTTTCCTGAGCTTTTCTGTCTTCGAGAAGGCTCTCACGCGGAGGCTTCTACACTTCTAGATCCCTCGAAAAAGGCTGCAAGGTTGAAAGTTTGATCTTTCATGTCCAGAGCTGAGTGGCCCCTTGCTCGAAGATGGTCTCGTCCTTGCTGAAGGTCATTTCATGCATGGCTGCTGCCAGCTCCTTCTTCTCGGTATCCTTCAGTGCCTGTGAGAACCTCAGCTTTCACAGGGCGGCTCGAAGCAGGCCGGTTGAGGCTGGTCCTCGCATGCAGCCATGCTGGGAGCCTGTTTTGCAGTGCCGTTGCTACGGATTTCGTCGGGACCTGCAGTTGCGCATCTTGTTGAAGCCGGGGTTTCGGCGATCCTTTAGTGCATACGTCCTGTCGTGAATAAACATCCCAAGCAGAAACTGGAGTAAGGTCGGTCAAGCTTCTCGCGAAGGGGAGGGAACACTCACTTTGCGGGGCAATAATGTCACTGCCCAGACCGCAGTATGACAAGTGGTGCCAATCATGTTCGCACTTGTATTTTGTAAACTGGCTCCAGGCCTGTCAAACAGGCTCTCTCGCGGCTCAATATTGCCCGGGCGCAAAACAGGACGCAACAGAACAGAACGCTGCTTAACAGGTATGCAGCACCCCACAACATTCAATCACATCGCGATGGAGCCGACAAAGGAGCGCATGGAACAGCAGGCGACGTGTGATGCAAGAGGATTTGCCCCACAGTAGTACAATGCGAAATGTGATGGTGTGCCAAGCCACGCACAGCTGTCGCACTTTGCTTCGCGCTGTGCAACGACGTGAAGCGCTCTGTATTTTGGCACGCTGGCAGGTTGCAATGCCACGGAAGGGTATACCATGGTATCAAGGTAGTAGAACCCTCGGGAAATGCCTTTAAGGTCACCACCTTGACTTCGGCCGCCTGTTGCATAGGCGTAACAGTCGTGCCATGTCGTTCAATCTGCTTGTTTCCATCAGGCTATACTGCTATACCCTGTCGTAGCAACTCGTGGGACCAAATGGTACCTATGTTCTGGCATTCAGTACTTGCTTCGACTCGAAGCGAATGCAGTGGAGGATGCCGGCAGCAGATTTGCAGCGCTTTCGTATTGAACGCTCCACTCTGTTACGGCTGGCATGTGTGCTGCGAGGCATACCTGATGTCAAGTGTGTCAGGCCATGGAGTGTTGTTACATATCTGGTAGCGTGACATATAATGTCACACCATCTATGCACTTGATCGCTCTGCTGCGCAACTGTGCAAGCCAGTCTCTTTGTTACTCCTTGTTTGTTGTTTTGCCACTGCCCGTGGCTTCTGATTGGTCCAGCACGCGTGCTCGCCGTTTGAGGAATGTGCAGTTGGCAGTCAGCAAACCTAGTACGTGTGGCGGGCGGGGCCCTTTTGGCGGGTTGGCAAGTCAAGGTTGTGTGAAGGTTTAGTGGCGTGAGCCTGGATTCTAATATACGTTGTAGGCCGACATTGTAAAGCTGCAGCACTGCTTGTTTGAGTTTGTCGTTGCAACCTTCAGTGCTCTGACCTACATGTCAATTCCTGTGCAGCCCGTGCATACCAGGACCCTTTTTATCTGGTGTTGTTAGCATTCATGACCTTGTTAATGCTATGCGGGTCGTGGAGGATAAACAGTGACATGATACCGCAAAGGCACCGCAACATTCATCATTTTGTCAACACCCACTGAACAATGGCACCGCCCTCCCCTCAAAGACACAGCTGCTAGTGCGGCAGCGTGCAGCCACCATGCAACGAAGCTCTCGATGCTGAGCAATTCAACATCTCGTCACGTCGAAACAGCACTGCGCGATGCATCAGCCAAGCAGCACCTCGCAACGGCCCACATAGTCCAAGTTCTGCTTGGTTTCGGCCTCGTTCGCGCGCAGAAGAATTTCCTTAGTCATGTGCAGATGCGTGAAAGCACATCGGGACAGTGCCAGGCAGATGTCCAGTCAAGAATGTCAACAAAGCTTCCTTGAACTGTTGGCGTGCCGTCACGAAAACCTCGGAGTCGACGTTCGCCGTGATCGTTGCAGCCTTGGGTGCTAACTTCCGTTTTTAGCCTATAGTTTATGAACAGGAAGAGGGGGCGTTCGGAACGTGACGCCATCAAAGTCCAGCTGCTCGGGGTGCGAAGTAGAGCAAAGCAAGCTCACCGAAGCTGCCTCCGGCCTGTTTCGAAAATCTACCAGCTACTGAGCGCCACAGAGCCTGCAGCCTTCGATGTGGGACGCTAGGTCAGTCGCTTGTGGATTTGCACCGATTGGGTTGCCATCTCTTTCCTGCTCTTGCCACAGCATGCCTCCACACAAGCATCAAGGCCAGAATGAGATTGGTTTGGCGGGGGATGCTTTCAGGTCGGTCTTTGCAAGGTGTGTGTTGATTCTTGCCTTGCCAGACGGTGTCAGGGATCTTCAACGTCTTGATTTTGCTCAGGCGACAAACATGACGGCATGGAGAGGTTCGATCTGACTGCCCCTGAAAACCGGAACGATGGGCTTGCAACCGGTTAGGGTGCGCTACTGAAGTTTTACAGTTCGGAATTGTCGATGCATTTGTCCGCGCACGTTGTAGGTTTACCCGACGTTCGTGCGTCAGCTGGCCTAAGTTTGTTTCCCGCGAACATACATGAACATAACCCCGGTAGATTCCCTGCGCTGTGGCTGTTTGACCCATAGCTGGATCTGCAAGTGCTGGAGAAGACGTCGTCACGTTGAGCCTCCACTGTCCCCAGTTGTGCAGCAGCAGCGGACTCGACGCCTGGGCTCGAATTCAAACTGGCACAGGAGGCGAGTGGGTCTTCAGGTTGGCATTTGCAGAGCGTCTGCAAGGCTGTGCGCTGTGCATAACACTCCGTCCGTGGTTGCAGCCACAGAGCTTTGACCCTCTTTGACGTCCTCCGCCTTGCTGACGGAAAAGCTTCCTGACTTCACGATGTAGAAGTAGTCTGCCTGCCACAAGCGATTCAGGGATGCATTGGCGCGTGCTTCCTGGTCGCATGAGAAGGCCTGCAAATCGTTTTGCTTGATGATGGCGGTGCCCTTGGCTACGGGCTCCTTCCACATGACGTCGGACATCGCTTTTATGCGAGCCTGGCGTGCGCAATCAGTACTAGCACTGCGTACTTTGGCAAAATACATGTACTGCTGAACTGTGCTGTGCAGTGCTTTGACAGCCTCGTCAAGGTTTGCAATCGTGTTGAGGTTGGTGTTGGCCTGCAGCGCCTTCTTGATGAGCCTGGATGCTGCTGCGACTGCCCCCGCTAACTTCATTCCTGTTAGCTTTTTGGGTTCATCTGAGCGCATCTGAACGCGTACTGTCTGGTCCAGGAAGCTCAGCGTCATCGGTGGACTTCTGGCTCGGCGGTTTGATCTCAGCCTGCCAGGACGGGATGCAAGGGTTTCGTGCCGTCGTGCCGTAGGTGCAAAACGAGTCAGCGGCAAAGAAGCTTGTTGCTGGGATCGCTGTGCCAAATTTGGCCCAAGCTTTCGCCAGGCCTGGCCTGGACCGCGACTCCGCCACCAACGGCGCCTCGCTTGGGGAACTCCAACTTGTCCTGCAAGCCTAGACCTCGGGAGGGAGGCCGCTTCGTGCAAAGGCCCGGCTTTTCGCGAAACCAAAGCTTTGCGAGGAAACAGAGGTAACGCCTGGGTAACACTGACGACGACGCCGAGGACAAGAGCAGTGCGGACGTGAGCAAGAGAGGCTCAGGAAGCCGAGCTCACGGTCCACGAACAAGTCGGCACGGACAGCACGCAAAGAGAATCGGCAGGCAAAGCATCAAGTCTGCCCCGAACACAGCACTTAAACACGCGGCGCTGATGGCATCATGCAGACTGTAGTGTTTGCGTGCCCCAGTCATTCCTGAATGCAGACTTTCGTTCCCAGTTGAGTGTTTGAGTATCCAAGTCCACGGGCTACAAGTACTGCTTGAGACGTACAGCTGACATGTCCAGTTTATTCTGCACAATAGGCCGGTGTCCGAAGACCTCGGGCCTTGGCAGTTTTTCTCTTGCGAACAATTGCCACAAGCATCGGGCGACGAACCGCCGGTCTGTGCCGCCGCTCAAGCTTGCTCAAGCCAAGGCACTGGAAAACGCTTGCCTCGTGATTTTCAGAGTGACCACCTGCCACATGTGAGCGACATTGAGCATGAGAGGCCCGAAGGCTGCAGGCAGCATCTGTGCTCTGGTGAAGCTGAGGCCTGGGAATTGGCCTTGATGGTCGCGTTGCGTGGCTCGTTCCGCAAGAGCGCATTCTCACCGAAGTAATCGCCGGCTTTCAGCCCAGCGACCTGCAAAGAAGCACAGCTCTCAGAGTGCGAGAGACGCGCTCAGGTCACAGGCAGCCATTCAGCCATTCCTGAAAGGGTGGGCATAGTGGTGGCCCCATGTTTTTTCGTTGTACAGTTCCTGCATGGCTGGGATTGGGGCCACCGTTTTCAGGTCTCAGTTGGGCCCGTGATTGCAGCTGAAGTCGTGGAGGGGCTCATGCCCTGCTCGTGGTGACACAAACAACACCGCACCTTCTTTCCGTTGATCTCCACATCAGCCGTGCCCTTCCTCGAATGCGGTTGCAGCACAGGCAAAACTACACGAGACCATTGTACCTCCAGAATTTATCACGTGAGCAGCGAAGCCGGTCGAATCCTAAAGTTGGCGAGAGGCTTGATCATGAAGAATTCGTTGCCCTCCTCGTGCTGCTTGATGATGCTCTGACCGGGCTTGAACTCCACTTCCGTCGCCGACTTCGCGAGGGCCGGAAGCTCGTCCTGCACATCCATGATACATGGGAACATCTGGCATGCGAGAAGCAGGTGAACGTCGCTACAGGCCTGGGGCAACCGCTTCAGCAGCTTCACTTTGCACAGGAACCTCATATGACACACCAGGCAAAGCTTCCAGACAAAGAAGGACCGCCTGACCTCCAACGGAACTGAGCAGAACCAGAATCAAGCGGCATGTAGGTTTGTTCATCGACGTTTGCCTTCGACTCCCTGCCAGCACTTCCACCTTCGGTACTCTGGTTGCAGCCCATGGCAAATCCTCGGTCATATCAAGACCCCGTCGCGTGTCGTGCGGCACTGCACCTTGCAATATGACCGTGTCACAAGGACGTCTGCCGCCAATGCTACCAAGCGTCACAGCGTGAATATTAGCAGTCGGGTTGGTTCACTTCTTCGCTACTTCGAGCAGTCAGGAACTCTTGACAGGCCGGCGATGCAAAATGTTCCAACATGTGCGAGCACAAGAGTCACAGGAGCAGCAAGCTCGATGAAAACTGACCTAGGAAGTTCCTCAGTTCATCTAAGCATCAGGAGTGGTACTCCTTTGCATGCTCACCGGCTCAGCCTACTTGGAGCGACTGCCACTGAGACTTCTGCTTGTCCATCAAGCCCCGAATTACCTGAACAGCAAGTCTCAAGCACTCTTGGCTACGTGCGACCTCACTCCACCGGTGAAAGAGGTTCACGGCACCGCCATGTAGATTATGCAGACAGCAACTACTTAGAACATGCCTGCTCATGAACTTGGCCAGACCGGGCATAAGCACCTCGCAAAAAAGATGTGGCATGTCAGTTCCCCAACGACAAGTGGCATCTACAGCGCTCGTGCTCACCCTGTCCAAGCCAAGCTGCAGAAAAGCATGGCGACGCTTTGGTCGTCTGCCTCGCATTTCTGGCGCTCTTTTGCTTCTTGAGAGATATCGAGAGAACGACAGCTTCAGCGGCGGGCCATGCCCAGGGTGGCCAGCACCTGGCATCCAAAAAAGACCAACCCAACCCGCTCCACGAAGCAACGCAAACGTATGTGCAAGTTGGGAGAAGCCTTGCAGTTTTGAGTACCAGTACCCTGCACTTCAGTAGGCACAACGGATGAAGCCCGAAGTCGTCCCCAAAGTCCATGCATTACCCAAGAAGAAGCCGCCATTGCAAAGCTACCATGTAGCCTGGTTCGGTCTGGCCGGCGGAACGGGGCCCCGAGCTCCCAGCTTAAACCTCACCCGGTTCTTACACGGCATCCTGGACAAAAGGAGTTGTGAGATGTGTCAACGTGGAGTCCGATGAGAAACACCTCCGACACAGCTGCGCTGCAACCACTGGGTGGAATGGCTGCAGTACAGGGACGCATTCTTTTTGACACTCACGTTTTTGCATTACACAGGCTTGACCCAGCATTGTGACAGCACATGCATCAGGTTGAACGCTCCTGGCTTTCGACAAGACTTGGCCATTATGAACTCACTGACATCCCTCACAGGGGCAGTGTTCTTGCCGACGCATCAATGCTGCTCGTCTCTGTAATTCTTGCCGCTATGGTCATTCTGTGTCATTCTTTACATCCTTGACTGTCAAGGTGTCTTTGAGATGTCTTTGCACCCGATTGCGAGCGATACAGGTAGCTGTGACCGGAACCATTTCACGGAAAGATGGACTGATCCTTCCATTAACTTTAACAAATCACTCAGACTTGTACCACCTTCTACCACTACTGCCCTATCACCCCGTAGCACATGTTAGGGTCTCAAGGCCCACAAAGCAAAGCTACACAACGTTGGCTTCACTATGCTGTGGCACTGTTGTTGAGTTCTCCGAACTGCTTACTGTATCTGCCAAAAATCCATCCAATTTCAGGCCTGCGGAGCCAGGCTTTGGAACATCTTCCCGTGGTTGGTGGACAGCATGCTGAAGGCATGCATTGAGACCCTGCAGCCAGCGGATGGAAGCGTGACTGGAGTTCGCTTAATTTGAGACGGGCTTGGGCGTGAGCGCGAGCTGGCGGCTGTGGAACTCCGACGCACGCTCTTCGACGGCCTGCGAATCGACGGAGCCGCTTCGCGAGAAGTCTTTGCTGACGCAAACCCGAAGCCGGAGGAGCGGAGGCTTGGAAATGCTTGGAAGCATGGAGCCGAAACCTCCGCTAAGCAGAAGAGAGCTTTCCGATTTTCCGAGGCCTCAGCTGCCACAGGCGAAGCGCGGAACACCAGAAACCAATCGAATCATCTGAAAGGCTGGGACAATCCCGAGCTTCACCAAGGCGTGAAGTGATTGGGACAACCTGAAAGCATTGGGCTTCTTCCTGCTGCCGTCCAGTAGACACAGTGCGTCTGTCGTCGGACTACCAGTGCCAAGCGGCTCCATAGGAACCAAATCCCGCGCCCGGCTTGGGATTTGCAAGGCCTGCCATGAATCAATGCAACTCGAGCACGAAACTAGACTCAGAAAGCGCAACGCGATGGCCAGGAGACCAGCTGTCCAAGCACTTCTGCATCCTTTAGCCTGCCGCATCTGAGCTCTTAGAGAAGAAAAGGATGTGACTGTGCAAGCGAATAAGCAGCCCACTGCAGTTTTGCATATGCGTTCAGCCTGGGCATTCTGCGGGTGTGAGTACTGCCGCGTACTGCAGGCCAACTTCTCAATCTTCTGGGTTCAGAACAGGTTTGCAACATGCTGCGCCTTGAAGCTTGACAGATTCCGACCTTGCCAAGAGGCACAGTGGCACATGGTGTTCAGCTTTATGGTGGCTTTGGCATGCTGCAAGATGCTGCAAGAAGCATGTGAGCCCGCATCCTTCGCAATAAGCTGCTGGCCAATCGCACTGCCCAGTGCTGCGAAAAGGCTCTCATCACGAAATGCCACCTGCACAGACCAGGAGCAACAGCATAAGCGTCATGGAGCGTCGGCATGGCTGTGTTGTCGTGTTGGAATCCAGCTGAGGCACCTTCGCCCAAGCATTTGCCACGGCTGCAGTTCCTGGACTCCACGCTCCAAGTCTTGGTGCGTGCCTCCATACAAACGTCCCTGCCTTGTGGAGTGAGCTCCACTACCTTCGCCGCAGTCCAGCCTTTCACCAAGACTGACCCAGTCGCGAGATCACCAAGTTCAGCGAGTTGAGCTGCTGACTGCTGAGCTTTTGAAAGAGGGGGCCGTCTGCGATCTGGAGCAGCGACACTGTTCCGTAGTTCAGACTGCTTTTGAATATGCCGTCTGCACTCCCGGTATGGCACTGTAGAGCATGAAGTCAGGGCATCTTTTGCTCTTTCTCCAGTGGGTCTAAGGCGGTAGAGCACAGGGGCACGAGAGCCTTCAGGTCTGCGCGCCAATGCCTGCATGAGCCGACTCGAAGCTGTTCTGCACACGGAGTACGCTTGCAACCGAACAGTCGCTTCGGTTGTTGATCCAAATCCATGGATGAACGACGAACTCGACATAGTGCAATGGGATGTGCCTATGTAGAAGCCAAGAAACCGAACAAGCTTTGCCACTTGCAGGGCAACGGCCAATCTCATGCATCCAAGCGTCAATGCCATGTGTTTAGAGTGGCAACCGCCAGCAGTCTGACCTCTCTGCATCGATCCTCCACGCCCTTCTTGCAGCCAGCCTATCCATACTATGGGCACTCTGCAATGCGTCCAGAACAGCGTGAAACGTACATGAAGATCCATGCCTGAATCTCCTTTTTGAAAGGACTTAGGTGGCCGAAAGCCTGGCGCTCCCAGCTCAAATCATCAAGTGCTGATGATGACGGGCTAACCATCTTCTGGTCTGCCGCTCCTGCTGGATCAAGGCCATCAGGACCTGAAAGCAGCCGAGCCGTACCTGCAGGGAGGAGCTGTGCCAGGGTGATGCTAGCGAAGATTTCAGAGCTGAGCTGCCAAAGGCTTGCAGTGAGCGCCGCAAAGCTCACACAGCGGACCGACCTCAGCTTCGATCATGCTGAGGGGCTTGATGAAAAGCTGAGAAGCTGCATGCTGCAGTATCGCTGCCACCGGCTCGAAACATGAATAAATACAATCTGGTGCGATGCAAAACTGCATCCTGGCCCACCGTGGCCAGCTCGACTTGTTAGCTTTGCACTTGCAGATTGAAGCCACAAGCTCGTGAAGAGTAGGCCTCGTGTGTCATTCATGCCAGATTTGATTCGTGGAAATATGGAAATATTGGTAGGCCAAGCAAGGCGCATTATGTGCGTAGTTTCGCATGGGCGATGACACGCAGCAAACCGACCGTGTAATCGGCAAGGTCATGGATCCCGTATGATCCCGTGCGGCAGACAACCGGACGAACGCACCGCAGGTGCAGGCCAGGCCACGGAGATCTCATGAAGGAGATATCAGGAGATGATCGTGTACGCTGCTGCATACTGCGTCATTATGTAGCTGCTCAGCAAGCATGAAAGGCACAACACGCCGCAAGTGTCAGGTTGCCACGACTTCAACCCATCGCTGGCAGGGAGGGCTATGCAAAGCAAACGAGGCATGCATTCCCTGTCCCGAAAAAAGGAGCCAGCTCCAGCTGTCATGCGATTGCAGCACGGCAGCTTCCTCCGCTTTGAGGCTCGTCCGCTCCCCCCACCCGACTGTGAAACCCATATAACCCATGCAAGGCTACGCGCTGCTCAAAGCAGGAACGCCGAGGTTCGGTCAGGGTGGATTTGCCAGGAATAGCTCAAGAGTGATTGCACGAGTGCTGAGTAGGAGGAAACCAGCTTCGGGTAGAGACTGTTTGACAACATAAGTTCTTATATTTGATGCGCTGCCGCAGGACCCCCAGCATGGACTCCGTGGCGTAACAACGAAGCCACAATGTACCAAATCTAGATAGCGCGACTCACCTGAGGACCTAGCTTGCTGATGGGATGGGTTGCTTGTGTGAGGAACAATTGCGTCGATTTGCTCGAAGAATTCCCAGCACCACTACTGTCAACATGGGCGACAAACCAACACCAAGCAATCGGCCGTGCCATGCTAAGCCCCACACTATGGAGTGGAGCTCGTCCTCCACCCAGGATTCTTTCCGCTGGATAGCACGTACCAGAAGCTGCCTGGGAGCTGCGAGGTCCCCGTTCTCTCAGCGGAAGAATTTGTGCCGTGCCGAGTGGCAAGACATGAACTGCAAAGATGGCAGCCTGGACAGGAGCTTCTGCTTCGTCGCTGAGATGTCATGCGATGCTGCACGCTCCTGCTCGGCATTCGCAGCTGCCGCACTTTCTTTCAAGCGCTTCAGCCCTGTCAGTGCACCTAGGAAAACGCATCGTGTGGTTCGAAAGGGCATGTTCGCAAGTCGTGCGCGCCTGCTGCTCTCCCCCATCTTTGTTCCAATTTGCTTTGGCCATCTAATGACTGAGCCTGAGACACCACCGCAGGTCGTCACCTCGGATGTCAGCTCAACGTCTGCAGAGTAAGTCAGCCTCTTGTGTGTCACAACTGACCACAATTCCATTCGAGCCAAAGTTTCTGCAATCACCGCAGGCAACCTGGCATCACGAAGTCAGTCAGTATGTAGCCGCAGCCAAAGCTGAAGTGGTAGCAACGACGGCCTCCACAGACAGCGATGCCAGCAAAGCCACAGCGCTCTCCAATGCTGCTCGCCGGGTCCATGCAGCCCCGCCCAAGGCCTCAGTGAGGCTTACGACGGCGTAGGTCGGGCTCCGGCATCGAGGTGCTATTTGGGCCTCTAGGGCCCTCCAGGCTGGGCGGAACCTCTGCAAGGAACTCTCGAGGGTTGTAGCTTCCGGGGTGGGCTGCTCGAATGCCGCTAACTGCGCCGCTCAGTCATCCGATGCGGTTTGGGGTGTTCCCATCAGAAGGAAAATCAAGGTATGCAGTGGATTTAGGCCAAGCTGTGGTGCGGGAGGCCGAAGTCATGCAAACGCAGATCTGCAGATGTCTTGCGTTGAGCCGTCTCAGCCAGCATCTTTCTGGCTGGTACATTGGCTCTTCGCTCTACTTGGGCTAAGACTAAGATCCTGGCCTTCGCTCGAGACACCAAAGATGGCAGAACTGTTCGCGAGAGCCTCATGCTACGTCATCGATACTGCTGCCAGTTGAAATGAGCACCAGCACACGTTCATCCGAGCAGCTGCTGTAGGGCGATCGGTGGAAGTGCATCCTGAGAGCAAGCACTGGCACAGCCGATGCCTTTGATGTTAGACCGTGGCACGTCGCCAGCTCATCCTTAGCACACTTGAAGATACTTGAAGTAGATGTTTAGCCAAGGCACTCTCCCTGGCTTGGACGAGTCCACCTCCGACTTTGCTGCAGTCAGTGCATGTAGTCAGCTAGCAAGCCCCAGCAGTTGTAGGCCTTCACCGGTGCCAGCACCCGAAACGCTTCTGGAACGTATGGCCCGACAGGTGCTTCTTCGTCCAAAGCCAGCAGCAAAGCTTCCAAGAAGCTACCGGCCTCCGAGCACGCGAAAAACTGAGGCCAGCTCCTGCTCTGTCTGCTCTCGCGCCTGTTCAGAACAAGTGCCCCGCCGCCGCAGCAGTGCCTGGAGAGTTCCAGAGCCCGCACGAGGAGTGCTGTCCATTGCTGTCCGGCATCCGAGGCGCAGCAGTGGCCGAGGCCCAGCATGTTGCGGCCCCTCGGCTGGCACGCTCGCCCGCCGAGCTCTGCCCTCGTCAAGGAGATGTCGACTTGTTAATGGTTTCACCTGGTGTCTTCATCGCTAGCACCCTCATTCCCTCAATTGAGAAATACCTAGAACCTGCCTGTGTCCTCGTCAGACCCGAAATCTTCTTTCGTGGTATAACGGCACAACAGTTCTGGAGAGCTCTTGCTAAAGGATCCTCTGGCAGGATCACGACACAGCTTGCCACGGAAGGCGATTCGGAATAGCAATGCCCAAACATAAAATCGGGTTCAGGGACGTTCATGGACAGCAATAACCTGGGCCTCGGCCTCTGAGCAGCGGCCCGAAGGTGTCTCGGAAATTCCTCGGTTCACTGCCCTGAGCGGCACTCAGACTGGCCCTTGCACTGCACTTCGCGGTCTGAGTCTCTGCAGCAGGGCCGACACCTCGACACGCTTCACTGCATCGCCGAACCGTCAAACAGTTTTGCGAACTCGTTTTGACTTGGCCTCTTCGTCCGGGCAGGACTCGACCAAGGACTCGAGAGCCTCTCGGACTCTCGGCAGACTCTTCACCACATCAAGACTGCAGCCTGTTTTGGTCTAGCCTACAAGGCTCAAAACTGTCCGCAAGCAGTCCTGCAGTGCGAGGACTTCAGCAGCCTGCGAATTTACAAGGTCGGGGTCGGCCCCAGATGCACAACGGCACACCTCATCCAGGAGCGTAGACTAGTGCAAAGAGTATGATGTGGTGAGAACTCCAACCAATAGATTTGCCAAGACACAGCCGGCATCGTCTTGCGACAGAAGCTCCAACTGGATTCCGCGGCTTGTGGCAGCACGCCAGGCACCAATCTCAGAGGTCTGTGCCCATTTCAAACGGAATTTGCAGACAGTAATTTGGCAGTGGTTGAGGTTAAGTAGCTGGCAGCCCTTGCATCCCGAACGCATGACGGAAGCTTTGTGAAGTCAGCCGAGCTGCGCGATGCAGTTGGACAGAACATTACAAGAGCTCAGCGCCACAGACTCTAGCAATCGCCGCTGGACAGCGCTAGCCTCGGCATGTCTGCGCTATACTTCGGCTTGTTCAGGTGGCGACACTCTACGCCAGGCCTGCTGCTCGGGCAAGTGGTGGCAAAGCACACGCATGAAGCGACGAGAAGCCTTCATAACAACAAATGTGTTGAGAAAACCCTCCCTTTGCAGTACATGCTGACCCCTGCTGAGAATTTGTCCGACTACTGATTGATTACCATTCTCGGAATGCGCCCAGTATCCAGTGGTACTTAGTGGTGTCGTTGTCGAGAGTGAAAGTGCACCACCTTTGCCGTGATCTATACCATCAGCCAAGAGTCAACACTACAATCGATGATAGACTAGCTAGCTACTACAGAGAGCGGTGAAAGGCCGAA
>CAJNDV010015113.1:159182-179509 GCA_905221635.1 Symbiodinium sp. CCMP2456 | reverse complement strand
ATTTCTTTCTTTATTGGGCAAATTAAATAGAAATTTAATTATATTTCAATAATAAAGGAAATTTAGATAAGGAGATAAGAAATTATATAATATTCATATATAGTAAGAAATTTTTAAAAAAGAATCATATTTAAGAAAAAGAATTGAGAGTATATATCTTAATCTTATTAATAGAAAAAATATTTTTATTTGATTATATTTTAAAATCTCGATATTGGAGGAAGATAAATCTAAAAATATATTTTCCTTAATATATTCTTTGAAATTATTCATTTTTTCGAAGCAGAGAAATTATAAATATTTTCACAATATATTATAAAAAAAATAAATATTTTCAAATATTGACGAGAATGTTCTCATATATTGAAGATGCTACTCCGTGACCACAAAAGCGACCGAGTCGTATCTTGAGCCTGCTCCTTGCAAATTTTTTATAGGTTGGGCTTGATTCAGATTGATAAGGAATGGGGCCGGTTGTTTGCTTGCTTCCACCCAATATCTGAAGGTTGTTATTGCCCATGGTGCGGACCAGAAAAATCATCAAATCATTAGGCTTATTTTTATATTGATAAAAGAAAAATTGAGAATTATTTTTTATTTTCTATTTTATCAAGCTAAAAGATTATATATAAATAAATTGATATTATAATATATCGTAAAAGAAAATGATATTTCAGAATCATGAAATAAGGATGAACAAGAATTTATTAATTTCTTATTAATTTTAGCATTCAATTGAATAAAATAGAAAGATTGAAATTCTAATAATGAGGCAAAGAATTTAAATTGAAATTTTATAATCATGATAATTATTTAATATCGTAATATGATAAAAAATTATATATATATCAATCTATAAATAATATAGAAGTAAAATTAAGAATCTGCTTCAAAATAATTTCATATGATATATAGGAACGATCCGATAGGATGATTTGATCATGAAAATTTATATAATCTATTCATTAGATATATTAGAAATATTGATTTATAGATTCTTGATTTCCTTATCAATATTAGAATATCTTCCCTAATAAAAATAATTCTAAATAGAAGTATTCGATATTTCATAGGATTTGATTATATTTTAATCAATTATATTAAAAAAATTAAAAGAAATTTTAATATATTATGAAATTTTAATTTCAAGATAAATTTGAATATTAATTATATTCATTTTTTGAATAAAATTTTCTTTAAGAAAAATATCGAATAGAAATATTCGTTATCTTCCAATCAATTTTTTCCATATTCTAAAAATAGAATTTAATCTCAAATTAATTCTTATTCTTAGAATTTTGTCACTATTCTGAATACTTTATGAATCTCTAAATAATCGATTTCTTCGGTTCCAATCGTAGGCTAGAGTCCGATCTTTATATATTAGAAAATAAAAAAAATAAGAAAATAAATAATTAAATAATTATATAAATAAAAAAGAATTCAAAGCAGTAGTCGAATATATAGATATATTCAAATAAATAGAAATAATTATATTCAAATCTATTTAAGTCATCAAATCCAGGCAAATATAATCTGATAAAATTCAATAAGAATAAATAAACCAAGATAAAGATGATAGATAAATAAAGAATAAAAGAGATAGAGAGATAGAGAGAGAGATAATAAGAATCAGAAAAATTCAAAAAATGAGAGAGAGATAGATAAATAGAGAAAGAGATAGAAGGAACGATAGAGGGAGAGATATAGAATCAGAGAAAGAGATAATATTTTGATAAATATAAATAAATAGGACTATAAATAGAAATATAATGAAAATAAAATATAATATGATATAGATAAAAATATAGATAGATCTAGAAATATTGATAAAGATAGAATCAAATAAAGAAAGATATCTAAAGAGATATATAGAGAGGTCCGCAGATAGATATATAAAGAAATAGCTAGATAGATCTCTAGAGATATAGATAAATAATCAAATAATTAAATATATAGAAAGATATTAATAGAGATCTATAGAGAGATATATAGAAAGATATTCAGAAAGTCATATAGAATTATAAAGAATCATAAAAAAAGATATATAGATATAGAGATAAATATATAGATAAATATTCAAATAGAAGATCAGAGAGATCTAAATTTTTTTATATAGATTTATATTCAGATATGCATATATCTAGAAAGGTATCTACCTCTAGAATATATAGTACTAAATTTCGAGAAACTAAAATTTTAATTTCGCGAGAAAATATCTAAGATACTTTCTAGAAGAAATATATCAAATAATTATAGAATCTATTGGGGAACGGAGGATATGAGGAGATAAAATTCTCTCCCTCCAAAATCAACTCTTAATCTCAAATCTATGCCGCTTCCTAAAACCACAGCGCTTATCCCCAATTTACCTAAAATTCATCCCATTATATCCCGAATTTATCCCGACATATCCCAGACCTTTATTTTACCTTTACTCAATCTTCCCCGACCTTCTCGACCTATCAAATAATATAAAAGCTTCCTAGACCTTTCGAAAATTTCATTCTAAATTGATCGACTTCCTCAAATCCCATTATTAAATTTAAGAACGAATATTATCTTTCAGGAATTAAATTAATTATATTTCTCCCATCTTTCTAATTCGTATATAATTCCCTCCATAAAATAACGAGATTAGGGATTTTTAAAAATACAGATAAAGAATCAGAATTATCCAAATCGACTTCATTCTATTTGATAATAACCAAATATAGAAAATCTATATTCCATACCTTGCATCGAAAATCTAGATATCCTGCGATATTATTATTATAAAATAAAATGAATATAATATAAATAAGAATAATGAATAATATATTCATTTATGGATAATAAATTTTTTAATTTCTACATATTTTATAAAAATAAAAATATTTATAAATATATCTTCTTTCTCATAAAATATTTTACAAATATTTATTCAAATAAAATTAAAAAGAATCTTTTAAAATATTTTGGCATATTTCGACTCTCACACTCGCACGCAACAGGCAAGGCTCCACACACGTCCGTCACACGAGCAGCCGCTCATGACACGTGCACCACTCGGCTCCACGAGATATGACTGCCAGATTCGACAGCCACGAATCGGCCAACAGAGCTGCCCGTATAGGACGAGTATTCTTTTACAATAAGAATCCAATTTCATATCTTAGAATATCTCGTGAATTCTAGTATCGAATAGGAAATATTGAAGTAGTTTAATCAATATTTCGATTTATCATGTAATTGCAATTCTATTTTTTAGAATTCCTATTCAAATATATATAAGCAATGATTATGATGTTCTTCTGCTAGCGGTTTCAGAAATTCGGCATATCCACAAAAAATTGAGCATCTATTCCGCGCAGAGTAGTGATCAAAAATAGATTGCAGCCTGCGTTGAAAAGAGGCTAAGGTGATGCTTTCGCTTCCTGCACTGCTAGCTGCTAGGACAGGCGTGCCTGACATGATAATCAATCTGATCGACCGCCAATCTTCAACCAAGTTCGCCCAATGCTCAAACCTGTGCAAAAAAAATCACGCAATGTACAGGCGTAGGGCGCAGGACTGTTTTGGATGACCACATGATCAGTCAGTCATGGGGTCATGGTCATTATCCAGGTATGGCTCAAACCATAGACTGCAGCGGCTTCGCGAGCCTTGGAGCTCGAATGCTGGCTTCAATGGCATTCAGAGGGCCTCTGCTTATGGGCTGGGGCTGCTGCATGGCCTCTATTTGCTGCATGCCTTCCGCCACGTGCTCGCCTTCAACATGGCAAGTGCATCTAAGACAACAGCTACCGCTTTTTCAAGAAGTGCGCCTTGGACTGTAATGTCCCGGTGCCACTTGCTCAGCTCCTCTGGAGAAACTCGCCCGTCGTGGTTCCTTAAGACAAACTTGGTTTGGAGGCAGAGTGTCCAGGTCATCACTGCATACAAGTAACGCATCGAGCAGACTGAAGGTGTCATGCCGCTTCCAGTTGTTTAGCTCGTCTGGACCTGCATAACGCACAAACACAGCATTGCCAAAGATTTCTTGGCCACTGGTTCCACTCTTATTTGCGTGAGGTCATGCAATTGGAGGCATTGGCAAGAAGATGTGCACATGGGGAAGGCCCTCCAGCGAAGTGCCATGGCAGGAGCTGAATGAATGAAGCGAGTGCATCGTGTGGGGGAGCTACAGTAGTTGTTTTCAGGTTTGGCTTCTGCGTAAGTTTCCGGCTGATCTTGCCGTCGTGGTTGATGTCCATCCTTATTTCATGATATGTGCCGCACACAGACATCCTCGAGCCTTCTCCACACGACAAACCTTGCACCGGCCATCACAGCCCCGAGTGCCAGGCGCATCAAACTTGCCGAGTGTGTTGCTCGCACGAGACAGACCTGGGCGCGATGACTTTGACGGCGCTGCCATTGGCATGAAAAGGCTCCAGGACTCCAGGTCCCTCTGGATGGCTGATTCAACAGCCCACTGCTAAAGACCATCGCATTATGCCGCAATTTTGCCTCCAAGTGGCTGAGAACAGATACCTGCTTCGATGCCACGACATTCGCGAACTCGGGGTTCCACTTCTGAAACTCCTTCATGGAGATCTTGCCGTCTCCATTCCGCTCTAGCCTAGCAGCGACATGTGGACAAGTCGGAAAGCTAGTCAGTCCTTCGAAGTAAACACAAGTCGAACGCAAACGAATATGGAATTGAAAACAACTACAAGCACACTGTGCCAACGTTGACCCCAAACAGCGGAGGAGCGCCTAACAGCCCAAGCCTCACGTACCCAAGCACGATGCCCAAAACGCGCACTGAACTGCGTGCAGCACCATTGGCAGAACGCGCGTCGCACGGTGCCGGGAAGGCAACTCACAACCCAAAATGTGCGCACTGTGGCAGAAGCAGGGTTTGGGCACCCGTACATTGCCTGGACTGTGGCGCGAGGAATGCGAGGAGCACAATTGCGAACTTCGGGAAAGTGCTCAGCCCCCTTAGAGCGGCGGGATTGCGAGACCTCCGAGCATGAAGAAGGCCGAAATGGGCGCAGGAAGGTGGCGGGAGCACGCTGCCAAAGCCAAAATACGCACGGCAGTGTGGTGGGAGCGTGATTCATCAAGTACAGAATAGTACAGAGCATTTGGTTTTTGGAAGAACGCATTGGCAGCCACAGAGCATACTGAAATCGTCCACGGGCTTCCAGTTCGTCAGCTCATCAGCGCTGAGTCTTCCATCGCCATTTGCATCCAGACGGCCTCAGCCACTGCAGGGCAGGGTGGTTCGTCTCTGGCCATCCCGGACTCCAAAACACCGTATCGTGAATAGAGAACCCTGGTTCACTACAGTACGACTCCCTATCACATCTGATCATGGGATATACTGATATCGGATCTTATTCTCGCGAACTTACGAATAGATTTCATGCAGTTGGGGGTGGAACTCGCCAGGCAAGTTCGCAATTGAAGCTGCTGGACAAGGGCCGCATGCCTCAATCCGTCCTGTCACACACCAAAGCTGGCACGACCTGCACCGAGAATCGGCAAACGACTCCCACCCTCCGTCACCTTCGCCCAAAACGGACAAGTAGCCGCCTGAAAATAAAGATGTTCCGCATGTTTTTAGAACGGCGGACGCGTATTCGGGGGGATTAATGCTTGAGACAACTACGGTCGTTCGTTCATTCAAGGGTTCAAACTCTGACCGCCGATTCCTTTCCCTTGCTCTCTCTGTGCCGTGCCATCCGACGATTGGCTCCTTTGTGCAAGCTGACTGTCTCGACTTCTGGTCTGAATTAGGAGGGACATGCGCCAAGGAGGCCCGAGGAAGCCAGAAGAAGTCTGGCCCCGGAAATCGAAGCTTCGATCGTGGTGGCTCGATCGTCGCTTGTTCGCGAAAGGACTCACGGTTTCTGAACCACAGGTTCGTGCTCATCACTAGTGGGCTGTTACAGGGTGAGCTGCGAAACGATGCAGTCCAAACATGGCATGGCGAAACAATCCATCGAGCTTGCTGCTGCAACACTCCATCCGAGGCAGTTTCTTAACCGTGCCGTTGCATAGAGCTGCTGAATACAAAAATGCTGTTGCCAAACAAGTCGGAGTGCTGAAGTCGTCCGGACTCTTGGCAGATTCTCGTATCCTGACAAATGAGGGCACTTGAGATGGGGAGGGGCAATGCGGAGCTTGATCTTGACTTTCCATACGATCAATTGTGGCCATACCGTCCTCTTGTCCAGGGCCAACTCTTCGCCTAAGTTTCGCACGGCGGAACAGTCCCGCCGTTCGGGCGGCATTGGCTAGTGGCAGCCAACACAGGGCATCTCACAAAAGTTAAGTCTGCGATAGCCGTCTGCTTGCCGCCCAGCGGCTGATCTCTCTGACGCTGGCGATCGCGGCACCTTCCGCCACAGCGGTGGCTGCCGTAGTGGCTGCGATCTCCTTGGCCTGTTCTTCCGGAAGCCCTGCTTCCTTTGCCGCCTGCACCTCAGTCCGTCATTTGAATTCCTCGAGACGTGCCTGCAGCCTGCTGCCTCTACTCTAGCTAGCATCTTTCGGGGCTCCTTCTTGTCAAGACGCCGTGGCTTCTGCAGCCACCACAGCAACTTTTGTCTCCTCGAGTCCACGTACTGCAGCCGCTCTCCCAGCAGCGGACCCCGCTGCGACAGCAGCAAGATTGGCCGCCTGGATGGCAGATGCAAGAACGTAAGAGATGACTTCGACGGCAGGGATGACATGATGTGGCGATGCTGTTGATGTGAGGTTGTCTCCTTGGTTGCATAGCATGAGGTTGGGGTTGCCTTTTCGTTGTCGTGAGGTTGCCCCTAATCTCAAAATATATGTTGATATGTTTTAACGCACAGGGCTGGCGCCGTGGCGATTTGTCCTCGAATTTGGCAATCCCTCTCAGTGGACCCGGCACGTCCACATCCTCCCGGCATAGCGAACCATGGAATGCCAACGCATTGGCCTGACGTTGCTCTCCGTGATCCCGGCGTGGCCGCGTACTCCGGTGAGAGCGACCCATCGCGTATTCCAATACATTGGTCTCATGTAGGTCTCCCAATGACAACCCGATCGATGGGTGCGGTGTCTCTGCATCCTCTGGTAAGCGCGACAGTGCCTCCAGTACATGGGGGCAGCTTGTGGGTCGCGCAACATCGAGCCTTGCTTTGCACGTGATTCGCGCTCTGAATGGTGCCAGTACATGGGGAAGCATTTTGGCCGTGCTCTTAAATGCCAGAACAGGCAGGTAATCTATTTTGGTCGTGGGAAATCGTGCTGAGATTGCGGTGCCGTCACAATTGGTTCTGAATTGACGACCCCTGGATGATGCCGGCATATCCAGGTAAGCCGGCAAGAGCGATCCATTGTGGGTCTGTAACAACCCTCTTGATGAACGCGGCAGGTTCGAGCTGTGCGCAGTGTCGCACAGCCAGTCTAGCCTCGAAATCTTGGGATCACGCCAGTACATGGGCGGAAGCTCTGCAGTCGCTCCTCAATTTCGCCAATGCATGAACGGGGAGCATGACAAGGGGTTTACTGCCTACAATTAAGAAGGAAAAACTCGGTTCTGCATAGTTTGTAGATGGGGTTTATAGAACAGCATCGGGAAAGGTCTACAGAAGGTTTTAAAGAGAAGCTTATGGGGAAGTCTATAAGAGGGCTGTAGGCGCCTAGGGGCGGTTCTTTAGCCGGTCTATGGAAGTTTCTACAGTAGGAGGGCTTTAATCCTTTAGCGATTAGTAGGGTTGAGGAAACAGAAGGGTTTGTGAAAGGGTTTATACAATAGTCTAGGGGTTGCGTGGATGGGTGGGTGGATGGCTGGATGCATGAATGGATGGCAGGGATGGATGAGCGGATGGGTAGTTGGACAAATGGATGAATGAGCGCATGGATGAAATGATGTTTGGTGTCACCCTCGCCGCTCCAAAGGCTTTCGAGACACCAGCTCTCTATATGTTTACTAAACACACCCTGCATCTGCTGGCCACGGCTGTTTACCGGGATCTCGTCCTGGCCTTCGGAGGTGGCAGATCCAGGGCGAGTGCAACCTTTTTCGTGGCTTTCGCGGCTGCCCGCTCCACCTGTGGCTGCTCGAGACCTGCACCCTGGGCGATCTTCTCTGCAGTGCAACCGGCCGCAGTGGCCGACAGGACCTTCTTCACCTCGCTGGACAAACCATTCACCAGATCCGCCAAGTTCGGCATCTCGGTGTTCTCGGTGCCCTCGGCCGCGGCTGTATCGAGGAGGAGCAGCTTGGCGGCTGGATTCGCCTTCGCCGTCTTCTCCGCCGCGTCCATGACCGTGCGCAAGGTCTTTGCCGCCAGCTCGGCAGCCTCCTGCGTGTTCAGGAAAAACACCTTCTGTGACTTGGCGGCAGCACCAGCAGCTGCATAAACAGCGGCGGAGCCAACTTGTTCAGACGTGAGAGTCAAAGCCACCGAAGCTTCCAGAGCGGCTGTGACTGCCTTCTGGGTGAGAGCTGCTGGCGACTCTATTCTGGCGAATTGGAAGATCGCAGTCGCAGCTTTGGTGCCAACGACCACGGCGACTTGTTGCAAAGTCATTCCAGCCAGCTTCGCAGCCTTGCCTGCAAGCTTCGCAAGAGTTACGGCTTCTTGCAAGGCGTCCTTCTGCGAATGCTTCTTTTCTGCCGCAGTCTTGGCTGCTTTGCCAGCTTGGGCTAGAACATCCCCGGGAATTGCAAAGCTGACGGCTTCATCAACGGCAGCTTTGGATGCTTCACTTGCCTGCAACGATGTCAGGCCAGCAGCTTTCGCTGCATCCAATGCTATCTTTGCAGCTTCCTCTCTCTGCTTCTCTGGCTCAGTAGAAGAGTCCACCAAGGCAGCTGCTGCCACGGTGGCTGCGGCGGATCCTGCTCGGACATTGCCAATTTTTGCTTTCAGCCCAGCTTTCTGCGCATAAACAGCTGCTTGTGCAGAGAGCTCATGCCTCTTCGCACTGTCTCGTGCACTGTTGGCTGCTGCCATGCCAGCAGCCAATGCAGCGATTGACAGCTTCTCAGGGGTTGGATCCTCTTGGAACAATTGCTGCACGGCCGCATCCGCCGCGGAAGCTATCTCCTCCGTGCTCATGAAGCGAAGGTCGCCCGAGCGAACTGCTGCCTCTCCTGCTGCCTTGGCAATCGGTAGTGCCGCCTGAGTCGCTGTCAGACCGATCTTTGTTGCCGCGTGCAAGGTCGACTTCGCTGCCAGAGATGCGATTTGAACCACGGACTTCTTGGCTCCGGCATCGACCGCGGCAGTAGCCGCCTCGGCAGCTGCCACAGACAGAGTTTGTCTTGTGGTGAGCTTGGCACCCACGGCTTCTTTCGCAGCTTCCATTGACGTGTCGACCTGTTGGTCTGGATTGTTGTTCCCAAGTTTCACCATAGTCTCAGTTGCTGCATCAACTGCTGTGCTGATTACCTCTTTCGTCGTCTTGCCTTCAGCAACGGCTACTTTCACGGCGGCTTCTCCTGCCGCAATCGCACTTTTCTTTACGGCCACTTTGGAATCTGCTCCGGCATCTGTGGCAAACTGGAACACGGCCTTCGCCGCTGCTTGGGCTATTTCAGGGGTCCCGCCACCAGCTTCTCGGACTTCCTCAGCAGCTGCTGTGCCCACGGCGCTGCTGGCTGTATCTGCAACCAGATTCGAACTTACGCCTGCTTCTTGCAGGGCCTTCTCTGCGGCCTTCGCAGCACCTTCCTTCTTCTGTACCGTATCTTTGGAGCTCTGGGCATGCTTTGCGATCACCTGTCCGGCGGCTTCGGCAGCAGCTTGTGCGGCCAATGCGGCACTGAGCCCTGAATCCACCGCAGCCACAAAAGCAGCCTTGGCTGCAACAGCCGCTGCCTCCTCCACGCTCGCAGCTGTGACCAAGGCCTTCTTTGCAGCCGTTTCGGTGGCCGCCGCGGCCGAGCGAAGTTCTGCTTCTGTCTCCGAGAGTCCGGCAGCCTTGGCTGCTTTAAATGCAGCCGTGGCAGCGGCCGCTCCGATCACACGGGTGGAGCTGCCCCTGCTCTCTTCTTCCTCTGCTGCTGCTTCCGCTGCGACCTCGGCAGCTGCTGTGGCCGCCACGGCTTTTGGAAGCCCAGCAGCCTTTGCAGCTTCCAGGGCCGCCTTGGCAGGGGCATTCAAGGGCTTCTTCTCGCGTTGGAGTGGCCCCAGCTCCTGACGGATGGCATCACGGACAGCTGCCGCCGTCTCACGTACAATGTTCTTTGCAAGCTGCTTCAAGCTCGGGACTTCCTCTTTGGCTTTCAAACTCTTTGGCGCTTCGTTCGCCTCCTTCTCCTTCTCCTCTTCTTTTGCATCAGCAGCCTTCTCAGCCGGGACCGGTGCCGTCGTCTTCGCTTCTCTCACAGTCTTTGCTTTGGGCTTATCGTGTGTGGCCTTTGGCTTCGGGGGGGGCGAGGGCACGGAAAGCACCGGTCCCCCATCGGCCTGCTTGAGAAATTCGATGCGTGACAGGCGTCCGTCCGAGTTGGTATCCAGAAGGTGGAAAAGAGGAACAAGCTTGTCGGTGGTCTGCCAGTCTCGGGGGTAAAACTGTCGAGCGGAGAACATGAATTCGTCTTGTGAGATCCAGCCATCTCCATCTGCATCTGCTGCTTGAAATGCTGGATTGAGGCCAAGCATTTCCTTCGATCCCCTTGCTGCAATAACGAATTCAGTGCGCGAGATACTGCCATCTCCATCCTCATCCATGGCCTCAAATATATCGGCCAATGAAGCACGGCTCGCAGGACTGTTGCGGATGGCTCCGGCAATGAACTCTCGTCTGGAGAGGCTATCGTCAAAATTAGTATCCAGAGAATCGAAGGTCTGCTCAATGACCACAGCATCAGTGTCACCACGATCTCGCTGAGCTTCGAAATCCATATTCTTATGTAAGGCCTTGTGGATTGCTGCTGGCGGCGCGCCCGCCTTCTGCTTCTTCTTTGCAAAGACACGGCTTGCAAAAGGATACGCAGCATCTTCCAGCTGCAGCATGGCCACAGCTCCACCTGCAAGGGGCCCAAGCGACGGTCTAAACTGCTTGTGGGTTTGGCAACGGCACCTCGAAGCTTCCATGACTCAGCCACGCAGCTCAGAAGCAGGAGCAGCCATGATCTCATTCGGCACGGCCTCGCACGAGTAAGAGCAGAAAGCAGCGACATGAGTCAGAGCTACAGCATCCAGCAGTGGATGGACACACTTCGACTGTGCGACCAACGTTGAACTCCTGACTGGATCACATCGGATTTCTGTATTTCACGTCCCTGGACTTCGACTGACAGGAACCAGAAAGAACATCGGAAATCCAGCGATTGCTTTGCAGATTGACAGCTCCATGCAGGGTTGTCTCTGTGAATCCTGCTGCTGGCAAATCACTTCTTCGCCTTGTTGCTTTTTTAGTTCAAGCACGCCGCATCAAATGTGTGGCATGGCCACGAGGCACGCGGCATGCCTGGACCTTCCTGATCTTCGATAGCTCCTTGCCGGCCTCACCGTGTCCGAAAGGCACCCTGATATGGACCGACACCAGGAATGCTCTCTTGTGGCCAAGCGGCTGGGAACCGGCGCAGCGTGTGAAGCTGCACTACAATGTCGGAGATGCGCCCAACCTCAGACTCGGAACTGGATAAAGATAGCGACGCATCGCATGGAATTTGGGCGAGGCGTATCTGAGTGGAAAGCATGTGGAGGGCACAAGTGCTGGGCAGGGATGTCGCGGAACTATGATCCGCGACAGCCCGCTTTGAGCATCAAAGTTGAATCGCGGAAGATGCGAACTAACACTTCAACGATGCCATGTGTGTGGTGGTGTTGTCCGGAGGCGCTCCATTTCAAGGAGTTTTGCTGCTGTTTGTTTCTCAACTCACGCATTTGTCCAGTGCCCCCTCCCCTTGCACGCTCAGCTCTCACGCTCAAATCTGCAAACCGCATGCAGCAGAAGACAGTCTTGTCAACTCTCGCGGCTTCGCTCCAGGCTTCAACATGATTTAATTTTTAGGAACAGCCTGACCACGGTCTGAGCCGGAACTTTACCGAGCCCGTTTGGCTAGTGCGACGCGGAAGGCCTCACCCAAACAAGTGCCAGCCTGGACAGTGTGTCACAGGAACGAGGCTATTGAGCGGTACCTGACGGTTCAGTGCTGAGGCTCTCTGGCCTCCAAACATGCCGCACCGGACATCTGCAGGGTCAGATGCTCAAGTCTGCTCAGTGCTTTACTTTCAGCAGAGACCGCCCGGGTCCTGATCCAGCAAGGTCGCCTGAGACGTTGCGAACTATCTGTCAGAGCCACCCTTTAAATTGACTTACGTCTCCAGCGGACGACGTTCTCAAAATCCTGCAGGAGACTCCCACAGCCGAGGCGCCGTATCTCTGGTGAACTTCAACACCTAAGCTGCTCACAGCTCTCCAGACAGAGAGCTGTGAGGCAAATTAGACTCACGAAGAGGACGAAAAGAATTGTCACTCGATTCAGGACGTACTTTGAGGCTTGTCCGGTGTGTGGCAAGAGAGAGAACCACATCCAAACAGACAGGCGAAGCCAATATGCATGCTCGCGGCTGGGCAGCTCGAGACAACATAGTCCTTAGTCAAGCTTGCTCTTTGCGAATAGCTTAATTTGCCCATACGGGCGACTCGCACATGTTTGCTGCACCAAAGTCACTAACCATGCCGAATCCACTGGCCCTCGCCACTTGCGTAAGGCCGCCTAGCCACCACTTGAACGTGCATGGCTCCATGAAGCTCTGAAAAATTAATTACTAAATCGCTGGCTCATATCTGACCTGCCATTCTGAGGAACCACCCCGCTCAAGGACAAACAAGAGTTGTTCTTGCGTATTTCCAGTGTGCGAAGGGGGTCGAATCTCACCGCTGGTCCACGTCCGCTCGACAAGTCTCTAAACAATGGGGGCGAAAGCCCTGTGCCGAATCAAAGACGAACCGTCAGCATGTCATTGTGCCCGAGGTGCCGCCCCCCCTAGCAGGTGACATCTCGGGTTTGAAGTTCAGCTCCAATTGAACAACACCCGAATTCACACGAGAGCTCTGGTTCCTCAGAGAGGCATCGCAAGAAGCAACACAATGGAAGAAGACAGGTCCCCTTGCTACCCTACTGCTGCGAACAAGAATTCGTGCCTGTGGATCCCACTTGACGTCGGGCTCCTCCATGTGCCAGAAGGCCGTGTCATCTGCGCGGATCAAGACCATTTCCTCTTCCCAGATACGACGAAACTCGGGGTATTGATCCTGAGATGCGAAATGCTGGCTGTGCGCACTTTTCATCATTCTGAGAGCAGCAAAGGGAGGATCATCAATGTGAGAGCAGCAGAAGGGAGCAATGCAAACACAGATCACAGTCAAACTGCTGGAAAGCCTTCGCTCTCAAGTTCGGGCGCAACTTAGCCTGCCGGAGCAGGGACCTGCTGACCTAATTTTCATGCCGGGCCTATATCCACAGTCGTGGCCGCCGTGCAGCCCAGCATCAATGAGCTTTTTAAACGCTGCGTGCATGAGGAGATAATTGCGGAGATCCTGCCCGAATCGCTTCAAGTGGTCCAGGTCGACACCCTGGAAGAGAGGATGATCCGGGACCCCTGGCGGATCGAGGAACATGGACATGGCGTCAGCCCTGGCAGGGATGGAATTGGGGTATAGTGGTAGTTCACCAGCCCAGTCTAGCCGGGTCGAACTCCGATCTGCAAAGCGATCTCTCCTTTCTCACACGCGCTCCTTACTGTACATCTCTAAGGGGAACCCAATGAACACAAACCTCTTGGCGCTAGGCCAGATGTGATAAGGGCTTTTAGGGTTAAACGTGCGCCCTTGGTAAGAAATCGCGAGCTAAGGCTGTGTTCTCTCACAAACGTAGCTCGACTTTGCCGAATGTGCATCATCATCATCATCATGCAGGCATTAAGTCTACTGGCACTGACTGGCTACTTATTCCTGTACGACCAGTTCGAGAATGACAGTCACACATCGAAGCGACAGGCTTCAACACTAACACCCGGTCAGCCCGGACACTTCCCAACAACAACAGCAAACAGTAAGACTGTATCATGACATGCTGGTGTTCTCATTCCGCACCAGCCTTGTCTTGCTGTCCCAGTATCCTGGACAGGCAGCGGCTTTGTGCATCGGACGGAAGGAAAACAGCAGCTTTTCAAAACAATCGACCCTTCACTCTGAAACCACAAATGCACGAACATATCGCGGACCTGCCAAGAGATGCCATCTTGGCCCTATAACTATGCAAGTAAGTCTCCGTTGAACAAGGCCTTCCAGGCCACCATCATCGGATGCTGGCGACGGGCGGCCATCACCCAGTTCTCCACGAACTCCTGGCGATTGTGGAGGCCTGCTTGCGTCTCCCAGTCCTGTGCTGTAGTGGGGTCCTTGCTCTTGTGCATCTCGCACCCCCAAGCTGAGAAATAGAAGGCCTTGGAAAATGCTTAGATGGATTCCTGGACCGGGCAGGAAAGTCATGCTTGCTCCTTTACTTTCATCCGCCAAGCTGCACCAATGCCCTCGGCAGCCTTTTCTGAAGCGATGGTGCTGTACATCCATTCATCGAAAGGCCGCAAACAGATCGTGGAGGCATCAATCCACAAGCCGCCGTACTTGGCCAAGAGTGCCAGCCTGCCACGGCTCGGCAGCGAGGCGCTTCAACGTGTCTGCACTTCGGAGGGGAAGACACAAGCTGGCCGGGGCCTCACCGCATCGGCCTGCCAGGGGACGTACATCTCCGGCCAGAGTCTCGGGAGCTCGTTTGGGTCCAAATACTCATGGACATTCCTTTGATCCAGCATCTTAATCCTCGCACTGCTGTCACCAATCAGATTCGATCTGAACATCAAGTCTGGCAAAGGCCCGAGTCCTCCAACCCGGATTCTGTGTGGCCCAGGTTTCCATGCACAAGCGTCTGAATTCTGGCAAATTGTCCTGGGCCGCTTGGATTTTTTGTGTTTTACCCTCAGAGTTCGAAGAACCTCGTGTACGACCTGGTTTCAAACACGAGCAAGTGTCCTTCCCTTTATCCCAGAAAGACCAAGCGATGCGTGGTGCTTCGCTGACCTCCTCGCCAAGGCTGCCCAAACACCGCCGGCACCGCCCACCCCTGTCAGATCTGTCAGCGTGCCAGAGCCGCCCATGCCCAGGCGGTGGGTGGCTCACAAGACTCCGCACGCGCGAGACGAAGGCACCGTCTTGTGAGAAGGCGAAGAGGACACCCAGAGCTGCAGTCTGGCATCCCACTCGGCGGCTTCGCAACATGCAGGCCAAATCCCATTGCGGTGTCGTATCGGTTGCATGAACTCCCTGCGTCTGCATGTGGCAGATTGTGGCAGCATATCTTTGCAATAGCGGGCCAAATGGTGGAATGGCGCAACTTGCTTGAGGATCTGCTCATAAAAGGCTGGCAGAGGAGGACTCCCGTGAATCCAAGACCACCTGCGACGTGATGTGACGCGGGCCCCTTTTTCCCATCGCGTGTTTCGCCATCCAAGGCAGCACGTGACCGCGGAGCATCCTCCCAATAACATGTGCAAGACTCAGCAAGGCTGTAAAACGCCCAGGACGGCGGCACAAGCTTCACTTGCATGCCTGGTGAGCTTGCAAGCTAACACTATCGGTACCCTGCCAAGAACAACTGTTGGACTCCACCAGACGAGCGGGATGTGGCGATGTGACCAGTTTCTACCAGGCGCCAAGAGTCCCTTTGGGACGGCAAGGCGACTTGGTGTCGACTGCATGTCAGGCTGCCAGGATTTATCACCAGCGGCGAGCCTGAAGCCCTGGGCCTCGTCAGTGCCGCCTTCCCAAAAAAGCGCATATCCTAAAATTGAAGTACATTCGTGTTTTCTACCGGACTCACGCATCGAGGCGCTCTTGGATACTTCCAGGCAGCATTTTCAGAACGCCGGGCTCCTGAACAGTAGCCGCAGAGAGGCGATGGAAGGGTGTCACACAGCGCGCATGCGTCCTCCGAGACAAAGAACGGACTGCTGTGATCTGCCTTATAAACTTATAACCATAGCCAACTAAGCCCCGCACTCTTGACAACTGTGCATGGAAAAAACTGCCAAGATAGCAAGTTGGCCGGGCTCTCAATCTCAGGACGGCACCCGAGATTTCGGAACAGGCACGCCGCGGGAGTCTCCCACCTTTGAAGTGATGGGTCGAAGCATACTCACAGAGGTGGTGAAACAGGGAGGGTGAAGAGGGAGGGGAGGGGAGGGAGGGGTCTCGAAATCTGATGGCAACTTGCGCTCATGAAGTCGGATGACCAAGCTGCAGGCTGCCGCGTGCAATTGCGAAACAGACATCGCCGCACCAGACGAGGATGCCGCGGACCTGCGCAAGAAATCTTGAGAATGCTGGCCGGAGGCTCCGAAACGAACAAAGTTGATGTTCTCACCACATCCCTAGAATCCCATCTGCGCCTGTTTGAAGGTGCAGCCTCGGAACATGGGAGCGTCACACTACAGTTTTGAGGTTTTCGTTGTGTTTGCCGCATCGGTCCGGGAAAGCGATTTAAAGCCTGGGTCCGTGGCGAGGCGGCTCCGGAAGTGTGCCTGCAGAACATGTGTTTTCGCATCGCAGGTGCCGCCTCGGAGAAGCATGACTTTTTTCGTCTGAGGCCGGCACTTCGTCAGACCTGACTGCATGTTGTTGCTTGTCTTCTTGGGGAAGCTTACGCCATGCCATGCTTCGAACAAGGGCCATCTTCGACCGAGTGTCGGTGGGGCGCCGAAGCTCTCCAAGCCGCCGCCCCCCTGGGGGGTGACGATTGCAGGATCCGATCGCAAAGGCTGCTTGCCCCGATTGCTTCTGTTGACAGGTGCAAGTCTTCCGCTGAACCATAGCGGCTATATGGTCTGAGCCCTTTGCCAGTGCGTAAGAACTGTCCGGGCTCCTTGGCGAGTAGCTTGCGCAAGACATGCTAGTCTGCACCGATGTGCGCAGCCCTGTCCGATCATCGTTTTACCGTCTTGCTGCCCGGCCACAGGACGCCGCTTCCCTGCACCTGCCAACATTTGAGCGAACGGTCGAAAGCTGCTCTTTCGTTTGACTGAGACTGGGTATCCAGCCCGAACGAAGCCTGGCATTGGCACAGAGAAGAGTGCTACACAGCTTGTGATTTGCCGAATGGCCTAACGGACCATCTCGGATCATATGCCACATGCCAATACATAAATTAAAGTCTGCACATGTTGCTCTGCTACGGAGCTGCTCAGACGGCAAAGCATCTTGCTTTCGGAACCAGCCTGAATCAATCAGCCGTCTGCTGCCACCCCGGTAGGCCTGCCGCAACGGCTGACAACTTACATGCTCTTTCAAGCACCGTGGTGGAATCAGTGGGCCCAGGCAGAGACTCGGACCCCAACATACTGCTGACCCACGATCTTGCATCATAGAGTGGTAAGCAACACTTCGCGAAATTCAACGCCAATTGTGACGTGGTAATCACACCTGTCGCATGCATGCGCTCTGGAGCTATGGTCCATTTTCCCTTCATGTTCATTCGCATCCCGGCCTGCATCAAACAGTTTGTAACCTGCACAGGACATGACGTGCCATTCAGGCTGCATGTCACATGGAGCGTACATCAGTCTACCACGAGGCGCGGACGCTCATGCGGATGAACTCTTCAGACTCCCCAGCGAGTCCCAGCCTCAGGCGTCCAGAGTGCTTGACTGTCACAAGGAGCACCGCAACACACCAAGGGCCTAATTATCACGGGAGCTTCAAGCAACTGACCAATATGAGTAGCTCTGCAGGGACTGGCTCGGCAACTGTACACTGCCGAGCGGTGAAACGCCGCTCCGGCGCCTCCGGCTGACCCAAAATTCTCTCAACCTACCCCTTCTGAAGTGTGCAAGGAGGTCCGGAGAAAGCTGGCATTGCAGCTGCAGGCCATGCGATTTATTTCGGGCACAGCGGCCCAGGTCGAACCCAGGCTACGAAGAGCACAAAGCGCTTCGCTTAAGCTTCGGCACAAGGGCCACAAGGCTGCAATGGGGCGACATCCGCTGTTCACCGCTGTTCACGTATGCAGAGCGCCACCCATGCCTAAGTCAGATCTTGCTATTGGAGCACTCTTACAGGTCTGTCTCGCGGCAAGGGCAGTGCAGACCAGGCACAGCTGTGGTGCCCAAACCGGCCAAGTAGCCAAGCCACCTATCCAAAGAAGCTAACGAGAACCAAGGATAACGAAGGAAGAGGTGCTCTTTGTCCTGAATCCCGGCCTGGAAGGGCGCACCTTGCTTGGGATTTCCGCTTCTGGCATCTGCTTCTGCGCCCGTTCTGGAAAGGGGTCACCTCGGGTAGCTCTTAGCCTTCGCGGTTCGAGCAGAGTCAAACTGGGCCTCTTAGCGCCGAAGTGGAGGTCGCGGAAGTCGCGGCTGTTCGCTCCTGCGACAAACTGCGAGAGATATCGCGAGAGCAGAGGTGAGTGGTTAGCCGTTTAGCCTCAGCCTCGATGCCAACGGCTTTATGACATGTCAACTGTCTTGGCTAAAAACAGCCGTCAACGGTTCCCACCATCGTCGGCAATGCAATGCAGCGGATGGTGGGACAAGGTGAGGAAACTAACTGTCCTTCCAGAAACAATCCTTCTGGTGGGCGGTCGGTTCGTTGCCGGCTACTCTTTGCAAGGCTTGTCAAGTTTCGCTCACACCCTGACCTGTCTGGTGGTCTCTGCCGGGACAGTGCTGGCAAATATCGTCGTAGTGGTAGTTGTCTCGCCTGTGTCACCATCTGAGGAAAATCTCCATAATGCATACTCAACAGTCTCCGAGTGCCAGGCAGTTCTCGGGACACACGATCCGCACGAAGGTGCCATGAGGCAAGAGGTCCTCCTCCATCGAAAGATCATGTGCCTGGGCCGTTGAAGGCATGAGGTCAGCGGCACGACAAGAAGAAGCCTCTTCGAACGCTAGCAGATGCTGATTGCTAACTCATGCGAACTCACGATGAGCAAACCGCTCTCACCCAGCCGCCCAAAACGTCTCGAAGCCACTGTCCTACAGTACTGCCAAACAGCAGCTACTACGATCTGTGCTGCCATCACTGCCGCTATCGCTGTCGCTGCTGCCATGCTGTTGCTGCTCCTGCTCCTGCTCCTGCTCCGACTGCGACGGCTCCGGCTGCTGCTACACCTACTGCTACTGCTACCGATACGGCTGCTGCTGCTGCTACTACCTCCACCACCACCACAACCACCATCACGACGACGACTACCTACTAACTAACTACTAACTACTCACTACTACCGCCACCCTCTCTCTCTCTCTCTCTCTCTCGCGGACTCTGAGGTCTGTCAGCCGCGCGGCTACTGCCGCCACTACCACTGCCAATACCCCTACCTGCCACTGCCACTACCACGACCACCACCACCACCACCACCACCACCACCCCTACCCCTGCCCTGCCCCTACCACTGCCACCACACGACTGCTACGACCTCGACTACGACTACTGCTGCTGCTGCTGCTGCTGCTGCTGCTGCTGCTGCTGCTGCTGCTGCTACTGCTAGTGCTAGCCTGAGGCCCCTTCCCTCGCGTGAAAAAATTTCATGCTGCATTGGAAGCCCCGCCTGAACGCTCGCTTGCAAAACTTCTGCAAACAAGGTCTGGTTCTCTTTTCCCCCCAAGCGTAACAGGAGGGGGAGCCACCCCCCACCCCTGCGCTCCAGGCACGGGGGTCCTCTCTTTTCTTTCGCCAGGGCTAGGGGTAAGAGAGGCAAGCTCCCCTCTAATTGATGTCATGGAAAAGTCTCTGAGGCATGGGCGCAGCCTCCATCAAGCTTCATCAGAGATGGGCACATCTTTCGGTACCTGTCCTCAAAACCGGGGATGCGTTGCCGTCAAGACATGGCACATGACGAGGGTGAACTGCCTTAACAGCTTAAGCGTTTAACACATACGGCATGACATGCGGATGTCTCATGCGTTTACGAGGCAGTGTGCAGCGTTCGGTAAACGAACAAACTGTTCCGGAAGAGCAATCAGATTTACCTCGCATCCCATTCTCTCGCAACAGCATCAGCATCGGAGCTCTAGACATGGATGGGCCTCGTGCTCAGATCACTTCGCCCGTAGGCGCTGTGTGTGTGCTGCATACGCGGACAAACGAGGTACTAGTACGGCAACAACAACAACAACAACAACAACAGCAACAGCAGCATGAACAGCAACAGCAATCGCTACGACTGCGACTACTTCTACTACTACTACTACGACGACGACGACTACTACTACGACTACTGCGACTACTTCTACTACTACTACTACTACTACGACGACGACGACGACGACTACTACTACGACGACGACTGCTACGACGACGAC